>SKCR01038328.1:0-142000 GCA_019454045.1 Zanthoxylum bungeanum | reverse complement strand
TTTGGTTTCTCTGTTCGGACACACCGTCAAATTGAGGTGTTCCGGGAGGAGTCCACTGTGAAATAATATCATACTCTTTCAAGTAATCGAGAAACTTATATGTTTAAGTATTTTACACTATGGTCCGACCGTAATGTTTTAATACTTTTAGCGGTCTGTTTTCTTACTTCGTGTCGAAACTCTTTGAATTACTCAAAAGTTTCTGACTTGTGTTTCATAAGATACACATAACTGTAACGTGATGCCACATCCGTAAAGGTTACGAAGTATTCATATCCACCTCTAGCCTAGCTAGACATGGGCCCACTTACGTCACTATGAACGAGGGCTAACAGATAGGTGGCACTTGCACTTTTACTAAGTAAAATGTGTTTTAGGCACTTTGCCTAACAAACTAGATTCGTAGACATCATTTGAATTAGAATCAAATCCGTCCTAGTACCCACTCTTCGAAAGTGTGGATATACAAGTTTTGTTAATGTGTCCTAGACAACAATGTCACAAATAAGTCTCAACTGATTAATTCAGTTTGAGCTATTTGTTTGTCATGTTATATGTTTGAGATTTGTTTATATTCAAAATATAAATACTGTTATTCACATCCAATGTGTTTATCTCAATATCATCTTTATAAACAAAACACTTAGTGTTCTAGAATATAAAGGTATACCCGCAACGGGTTAAACTTAGATATAGAGAAAATGTTTCTAGTCAAACTAGGTACATTTTAACAGTTTCCTAATTTAAGTACATGCCCCAAGGGCAGTTCCAAAACTTAGGTTTCTACGGTTAAAACAGCGACTATCGTCCCGTTTCCGACTCGCATGTCAATCTCATCTGAAGCCAGTCTCCTGCTTATCAGTTGATCTCGCACATCGGTATATATGTATGTACCATACCAGTATCAAAATCCAATTTTAAAATTAGTAGTGGTCATGTTTATAACAAACATACCTGAAGCCGGACCATTGTCTGTCTTCACTTCCTTCATGTCTGCCTTTGTCCATACGGCAGTCACGCTTCCAGTGACCCTGTTTGCCACAGTTTAGGCAGACATCTTGGGATATGTCTTTTTGTCTTCCTAGAATACTGTGACGATTTAGCATTTGCCCTTTTTCACATTTCTAGAAGCCTTCGGCCAAGCCTTGACCTTCTGGGATGTTGAAGTAAGATGCGTCTTGCGCTTCTTGCCTTTTGAAAACTATGGCTCTGTCTCCTTGAGCATAGCCATTAACTCTCCAAGAGTTATCTTTTGCAATGAGTACTTCTAAGATCTAAGTATAGATCTATGAAGATCCTTCAATTTCAATATCATACTATAATGATCTAATCCTTAGTTCTGACGAAGAAATTAATGAGTCTTTGCGGCAAGCATAACGGATTGAGTACTAAAGTTATCATCACAATGAGTCTTCCAAAGCTCATGCTCCACTATTTGCTCAACTCCGGGCTCAGGCCCGAGATATCACTCTATCAAATAAAGTAACTTCTCGGCTCCCAGGACTATCATGAGGTTCATTTCCCAATATGAAAATTAAAGCCGTAAAAGACATTTATCACCTATGATTATGTCATTTGACGGCAATCTTTCAATTATCTTGATTGCTATAGTCCAATTATCCAATCAACGATTTCGGGTACTATTGAATATAATGATTACTATAGTCTAACTATATAATCAATTACAATTGATCGGTTAAATTCAAATATATTGATTACTATAATCCAATTATATAATCAACTATAAATGAAGTAGTTTGAATACAGTCCAACTGTTTAATTAAAACAACAATTGAATATTAGTCCAACTAATATATTTAAAAAAAAATTAATGACGAAAAATTGAAATGAGCGCGTATTGGCAAGTATCTAAACGAAATTGCAAATTTAATACTTGTCTCCCACTATTTTTCGGCGAGCCTCTAACCCTCTATGGAGTACTCGGGAAATCTAGTTTCCTAGTGGGCTAGGATCCCGTTAAATAACACACAACCTTGACTTTGGCCAACAAGTTGTATGAAACTTAACTATGTAGATCTCTAAGATCAATTGGATCTCATCCAATTCCTAGATCTAGTAGGTGGACCTCCAAGTCCGAAACATATACCCAATATATGCCAATATATCTGATATATTCCCTGACCTTTTTCCTCTGAATCAACTAAGTCTTGGCTTTGGCTCAACAAGCTTAATGAAACCAGTTAAGTGTGACTCATTGACAGTGGGAAAGCTTCGTAATCGAGGCCGATGAACAAGAAGTGACCTTCACTTTGGCCAACAAATCACAACTTGCCCAAGGCGTACGATATGGAACAAAGCCTTCATGATTCAAACACATCTGCAATGGACAAAGGTCTTGACTTTGGCCAACAAACCAATACCAATCTTGGATCTTGAGAGAGAATCACTAAATGGAAGGAAAAACGTTTAATATAAAATGAGGGTTTTTTCGTGTAAATTGGCAACCAATTTATTATCTTTGATTAGGTCCCATCATACACCATTAAGCATGCATTCTAAAAGCATAATAAGGCGCGATAAAATTAATAATGATATGCGGATGGATATACAACAAATTGTTCCTAGAACAAATCTCTCAATTTCCTCTCTCCCGCTAGCAATATTCATATTTCTACCCAATTACATAATACTTCTAAGGAAACCTCATTTACATTTAGGGGAATAGGTGAGAAGAGAAATACAATGAGAAAAGAGGTAATAGGCTAGACACGCATGTCTAATTAATAAATTCTAAATTTATTACAACAATTTCCAAAATTGCCCTCACTCATCTAATATCCATCCGATATACATTATTCATTCATACATCCAAGTATTCACACAAAACATGTTATCAATCAATCTAATCCAATTAATTAATCTTTGAGTAATGACCATCCAATGTTCAAACAACGATTTGATTTGCGCGAGTCAAAAAAGTAAGTATTCTTGAATTATATCGAACTACAATTTTAAATCCAATTTAAATTGTATTCAATACTAATTCATATTTAATTCAAAATTAAATAATTACACTTTCAATAGTGCCTTTTAGACTTGGATTCCAAATCCAATCTTTATGGGTCTCAAATGCCCAATTAGTATCTAATATTATTCAATTAAAGTCCAATGTGCTTTCAATTAATTTTTAAGGCATGGGTTTTGGCAATTATGGGTCAAACCCAAGATGTCAAGGCCCAATTAGGAATCACCATATGCCAAAAATCAATTTAGGCCTATTAGGCCCAATTAAATTATTTAAAGGCCCAATTGTCATATTTGGACTTTATGAAAATGGTTTTAGGCCCAATGGATCCAACCAATTATCCTAAACCAAATTTGGTCCAACCAAGCCCATTAAGCTCAATTACAACAAATTAAATGAATCCATTATTCTAAATTACAAATTAATTCAATTCAAGTGTAATTACCATAATTAATTAATTAATCTAATGCTTCCAAAACACTAATTAATTCAATTAATCATGCTCTACATTTCCAATTCATGTCCAACACAAATTGAAGCAAAATCAATCTAATAACATGCATTAGGGCTCACGGCAATTGGCAATAAAAAAACATTCAATTTGATTTCAATCCAATTTAAATCAACATTCATTATTTCTATCATGTCATTTAACACATCCAATTGTTAAAATTCAAAAATCACCATGATACTTCTAGGGTTCATAATTCGGCCAATGGGTAATTTTGGGGAAAATTAATCCTATCAATTTTTCACAAAATTGAAGATGCACAAATCCAATTCAACACCATTCAAACACAACCCAACAACCAATTTAGGAAAATCAAGTTCTAAATACAAAAATCCACAATTAAAGTCATGAACCCTAAAATTCCAAATCAAACTTAGGATGGCTCTGATACCATTGTCAGTCTCCAAGACATGCCACAAGATCACTAAGCATGATTAAAGTGCGAATAATCTAGAAGTTTGCGGAAAAAAACTTACAATGATTTGGATGATTTCAAGACTTTTTCTTTGATTTAATGGAAGCTCCAAGCTTTCTTTAAGTGTTTTCAACACTTGGGTGAGTTTCCATATCACCTTGATTCACTCCTTTAAGTGCTAACTTGAACAAATTTTGAAAGAAAATTTTTCCTCCAAGAACAATGGTGAGAGAGAAGAGAGAATAGTGTTTTTTCAATTTTGATTTCTAAAATCAAGTACCAAAAACAAATACAAAAGTTGCATTTATATTTTCCAAAAAAGTAAAGTGTGTTGGACAAGTAAGCTTTAAAAGCTTTCAACCACTTCCATAAATCAAGTGACTCGTTGATGTAAGTTAGTGGTCCCCACTTTAAATTCCAAATTTAAGTCGGACAATCCAACACGCAACTTCGCTCGGGCCTGGGTTCGTTTAATTCCGAATTAAACGAATTTTCCGTTGCGACTTAATGAAATTCAATTTAATTAAATAATAATGTCTAGCAAAATTATTACGGAAGTCGCTCGCGAATTAATTCCAAATTAATTCGTTCGCTTGAATTAAAATCCAATTTTAATTCTGCGTTGAAATCTAATTTCAATTAATATATCTAATATATTATGTTAGCCCAATTAAATAAATTAAATAGCAAAATCTAATTTAACTATTAAATTTACTTTACCGATTAATTCTAAATTAATCGTGTTCTCTCTTCTCGACGAATTTATTCCCAGATAAATTCTCGACGCAATTAATCCCAGATTAATTCTTTCTCATTTAATTAATCCCAGATTAATTTATTACCGTAATTAATCCCAAATTAATTTTCTCTCTCATAATTAATCCTATATTAATTTTCTGTTCGAGTCAAATCTCAACGGTGAATCTTCGGGAAGCGACCCAAGAGATCCACGAATATGTTGGCAGTAAATACGGTTATCGGACTATCTGAATACGTGTGTACCCAGTACCACGTCCTTACCGATTTACAAGACATGGTTGGCTTCTAGCAAATCACCATGCCTACCCAATTCTCCAGAAATATTCTGTAAACGAATATGTAATCTTTGTCAGGCGTAGTATACGTAGTATTGCGTATTACGATCCAGTATCGATATCACATGCTAGGCCTAGGGCTGGAATTGTGTCTGCCACGTACGAAGCATATATTGAATCTCTGGTAACTAGTCTCTATAATCGGATAATCATGACCTAGTCATATTATCCCGATGACTGCAGTACTAAAGAGTACTAGTTTCGTATCCTACGTGATCATCATCTCCATATGACTGGAGTGATACTTCCATCTTGACATCACACCTAATACACTATGATTCCCAGTATACCCAGAAGAGGCGTACACATAACCTGTTAAAGCCCCGGACGACAAAACCAAAGTATACTGATTGTCGCAAGTATTAGCGATACAAGTATCAGGTTAAGACCAAATACACCTACCCTGATTCGGATTCCCATAGACACATAGTCATACTACCAATGAGATTCTGATGGGTCTATCCAGAGCGAAGCTGTTTCCGTACCATCGGTAAACACAACCCCATATCACACTTGCGTAAGTATCTAATACTTAAATATATGAGAACTATGCAGTTATGCTCTCACAACGCGCACAAGTGCAATACTAGTCTATTCCGCATTATCGATGTCCAGTCTCGATAATACTACGACTGGGGATATTTAATGATTAAACCTTAGTGGATTAATATTGTCTCATATCTTATTAATCTGGTACTAATCATATGGACTTTTATCATTTATATATCTTGGTAATCTAATTACAAATGATAAAAGAGCAATTTCCTTTGTCACATAGTTTATTTGTACAACAACATCATGTTTTGTACAAATAGTGATGTTATGGGTCATAATTGTCCAACAGTAATCCCACATAGGATAATGAAATAGAAAATAAATAGTTTATAATTGTACACTAGACACTAATATTAAATGGAAAAAGTAAGACTTGGGCTTGAATGTGTGTGGTTGGGTTATTGGTTTGGCTTGAGATTAATAAATATATTTATATATTTAATTAATCAAAAGATGGATCTTGTGACATCACTCTGAAGTCAATACACTCCAAAATTGAATTCTTGTTAGAATTCATAAATCAACAAGGGTATGGAATACCAAATCAGCATTTCGGAGCTTAACATGCATAATAGCATGTGTAATTACACCTAATCTTTTGGGACAGCTTGGGGTTTTACCTGCTCCGTTTAGGCCCGTAATGGGTGGTTTGGCGGCGGGGTTTCCAACTATTCCAAAAAAAAAAAATTATACATGATCTTACATGCCAGCATGACATATGACAAATATTCAGCATGCATCTCGTAAAAGTTCAACAACTGAGAAGTGTCAGTTGGAGTAATGAAGTCTCCACTCACATGGAAAACATTAGGCAATATAAGCTAATGAAGGATTATAAAAATGAGGTTATGGAAATGATGGAAACTCTGAAAACATTACAAGACAATTCAAAAGGATTTATTAATCTTAATTAAAAAAAAAAAAAAGGAAGATTCTAAACTTGGGAGTGCAGATCTTGCAGGAACTTATCCCTAAACGATAGGCTAGTTGGATTAATTATTATAGTGGAAACAAGAGATCACATGTTCTATTCTTAGAGGTTTAATTTGGGTTTGGGTGGGGTGATGGTGTAATATTTAAGGAAGAAACTTAGATATTCCTTAATATATTATCTATATAGTAAAGGAGAATGGTGTTGGAGGAAAGAGGGTGTATCCAACGGCTCTCTTTATGTGGCTTAATTGACGACCCAGATCATTTCATTGGTAATTGGAGGAAAGAGAGTGAATTGATTGATGGAAAGAGTCAAAAAATTTCAAATTAAAAAATAGAAAGTTAAAATAAAATCATTTAATACTGTAACACCGTGCCGTAGGCATGGCCAAATACTGTAATACCGTGCCGTAGACACGTGCATCATTTAATTAAAAAATAAAATCATTTAATTCTGTAACACTGTGCCGTAGGCACGGGCCAAATATTGTAACACCGTGCCGTAGGCACGGGCAAAAACTAGTATATATATATATATTAAAAAAAATCTTGCAAGAACCTATCATTGGTCTCAAAGCAAAATGAAGTTAGGCCCCAAACTTAAATTGGGTTCTGAATAATCAAACTCAAGACTTTTGAATATCATCATTTTCATGCATTCAATACAAATAAATCTCCAACCCTAAAACCCTGTTATATATATTGGGTTTTAGAATCCAATTCTAGATCATATATATACATATTCAATCATATATAATATCAAATAAGACAATAATAACATTTTAATGACGAATCGAAATCACACCATTCAACCGTTGAAGTTTCATAAGATCGTTCCTCCACCCAATCACTCTAGTGTCCCAGGCGCAAATGAACTCTATCCATGAAATTAAACACGTCGTCAATAGGACAGAATCAGATAAAATCCTATTAATTAATATAAAAAAAATGCATTAATTAGAGAATAAGAAATGAGATTAAATATCAAAAGATAATGGGGTCGGCCGGGCCGCAATTTGGTGGGCCCACGGCAATTGAGAAACACAAAATTTGTTCAAGTGGGCGAATGAGTCAATGTGGGACCCCACACGCACTTGCCCACTACTTTCAAACCAATGTAGACTTGGCCAATTTCAAATCGCTGAGTTGACCCAAGCGATTCACGCCACGGCCCTTGACTCAACCACTTATAGTCCCCTCATATTTTTTTTACCGACACGTGTACAGTCGTGATCTGGTGATCTACTTACGGGCGCGATTTTATGTTAACTATTCTCTGGCTTAAAAGGCCAGCTACGTCCCACTGGAAAGATTATTATAACATTTAAAAATAAATTTATATATGAACAAATTAAAAAAAAAAAATTAATATTACACTTAAATTTCCAATTAATATATTAATTTCTATTAAAACCTGTAAATTAATACACTGATTCAAATATTTTAAGTATAAATTAATATGTTAATTGGAATTTTGAGTGTAAAATTGAATTTTACACTAATAAAATTTGGGTGTACATTTGAATTTATTTAAAGTTTTCAATTATTTTTTCTTAAGTCAAATTTCAAGTTTAAAAATGATAATATCCCTCATAAAAATAGGAAAAAATAATGATTAAACTGTATTTTGGGAAAAAAAAAAATAATAATTTTTTTAAAAAAATGATTATACAAAAATATTTAAATATTTAAATTTTATTATTTGATCAGTACAGTTAAAACATAATTGTTCAAAATAATGTCTATATGTCTATTTTAAAAACAATAAAATTTAAGTGATCATTTGGCTAAACCATGAGGTGTTAGTACTGTACTTTTCCTAACAAAATTATTATTATTATGATTAAGTGAATTATTAATTAATGACTGTTTTTTTGTTAATTAATGACCATACAATTGGTACAAATGTGTCATGTGAAGTGATTTTCCAAAGTGGAGATCCACAATGAATCAATTTTGCCTAAAATTCTCCACCATTATTAGTGCTGTCAATCAAGTGATCAACTGAGTTTTGATAGCCATTGAAAATTTATCAATTAGGTTAGTGATTAAATTAAATTAAATATATTAATTAGTAGGAAAAATGATGTGATTTAAGTAAGGTACATTGTATTTTAGATGGATTAATATTTTTGAAATAAATAAATAAATAAATATATGTATGTATATAATATATGTATATATTGATGATGGCAGGTCATGATATATCCTATAATTTATTATTATATTATTTTAAATATGATGGCTTTTGTAATTTGTCCACTCAGTGCACTTGGAAAAGGCTAACATCGTTTTTTTTTTTTTTTAAATCATTGAAAATCTCACCATCAAATCTTCAATTTCGGGCTTAAGCGAAATAGGTAAAACCTCTAACTATCCCAAGCTTTTATAAAAAACACACTCCCTGAATTCGAACTCAATATCTCAAAATGAGATCATCAATCATACACTATCAGATGGACTCTAACATCATATTCAGCGTGCATAATTAAATATGTTTAAGTGTATCAATTGGTAGATGCAATATCAATATGACAGTGATTCACAATTTATTTTATATTAAAATGTTATGAAAAAAAACATGATACATGATACATGCATGATGTTATTTCCAAATTATTTTACTTAAAAAAATGTGGCCATAAATTAAAATTGAAATTCAGTAAAAGGGTATTCACAAGATCAATCAATATTGTTATATTATATTTATCATTAATTAGTTTCAAATATTTTGATTTCAAACTTATTGAATATTTATCATCCTTATAGGTGAATTAAAAATTCATTGATTTTGTTAGATATATATATATATATATATGTAGTTGTTTCATAATCCAAAAAACACAATTCAAAATCAACCTCCAAATATGGAGAAAATATATTCCCACGATATATGGGGAGATTCATACTCTCAGTTTCGATAATGAGATGATCATGTGCTCACCTTTCGTCCAACAAATTATTTACAATTATAATGTTAATTAATCTCCAAATAAATATAATTCAACTTAGTTACAAATCAAATGAACTAAGCTTATATGGTATATAAAACTTAATTTGTAATGTTACAAAAATATAGGATAAATAGATTCAATTAAATTTATCAAAATAATAATGACCCATCCAAAGTAATCATTTGAGATTGAGGATGAGATTGAAAATTAAATTATCAACAATCTCAAGTTGGCACGAGGATCTTCTGAGCTTACATTACCAAACAAAAAGTAATGCTTTCATACTAATTATGTAAATTAAGTAACAACCCACAAAATAATGAAAAGAACACACCACAAATGGGAAAAATGTAAAATATATATATATATATATATATATATATATATAATGTTCCAATATTCCCAACTTTTCTTCTTCATTATTATTTCTAAATATGCACCAAAGCTTTTGCTATAAGCCAATCAACATAAACTCAAGAAAGTCTTAACATATACCGTCCTACGTTTTTAATCATGTTTTTTTTAATACTTTTTTTTTTTTTTTGAAATCGTTGGAAACCCCGCCACCAAACCACCCATTCTGGGCCGCGGTGCAGGTAAAACCATCGGCTGCCCCAGGCTCTTACAAGAAGTCGCACCCCCTGGATTCGAACCCAGAACCTCAAGGTGAGATTCTGGACCCTTCATTACCAAGCCACACCCCTTGGGGGCATGTTTTTTTTAATACATAAAAACTGTTTTTAAAAATTCAATTCATGATTAAAAAAAAGATGATCGAACATACGAGACTTTTAATATTATAATTTTATATTATTTTCAAATCATAACCAAATAGATAATAAATAAAACTTTACTACCACTTTAGGTACAACTTTCTTCTTCATTATTCTCTCTAGAATAAGTAAAAAATTAAAAATAAAATGAAGAAAGAAACCGAGGCAGGTCAACTATTAAGCCACTTACTACCGGCTAATACCGGTCACCTAAACCTCATTATGACTCATTCGCTCACCTATATAAACAGTTGGCCAGTACACAAACTCAACTCGAAAGTCTAAACTCTCCCCGCCATTTTTTATTTTTCTGTTTTCAGTTACATAAAACACAGAGCAAAAAAATAAAAAAATAAAAAAAATGGTCCGAGGGTCCCCGGAGCACGGCTCCGGCTCACAAAAGCGGCTAACAATCGGCTTCCTCATATCCATATCAGCCCTCGTGGCTCGCTTTGCCAAACAAGCCAGCCAATTATCAATCAAGTTCAAAGCGAAGCCGATAAAAAACGATAACAACCCCAAGCCGATAAAAAACAACAAGAAGAAGGAGTACATCCACCACAGCACCACCTCATCAATTCCTCCGAGCCCAAAATCGGCCTTATCAGCTCGGCCCAAGCAGCTCATATCGAGCATAAGCAACAAGGCGATCACGCTGATCCACAGGAAAAAAATCGACGAGGAGAAAGACGATGTCTTCGGTGGGCCCCACGACGAGTTCGGGGACGGTGGGGTCTGGCAGAGGGCGATCTTGATGGGGGATAAATGTCAGCCGTTGGATTTCTCTGGTGTAATCTACTATGACAATAACGGGAGGCAGCTGGATGAGGTGCCTCTCCGGTCGCCACGTGCCAGTCCCTTGCCCGGCTACCTTGCTCGGAAACAAGAGGCTTGAGTGATTACGTCACCCCGTGTAGGTAATTTTAGCTATTAAAAAAAAAACCTTGTAATTTTGTTTAATTAAGCGTCTTTTGGTTTTCAAGCTTGTGTTATGTCATATGTGGTGGGTTATGGTGCAAACTGCAAAGGGTGAGATTTCTCAGGTTCTACGATGTCGTTTCATATGTATGTACAAAATATAACGAGTTTTTGATTACCAGTGTTTCTTTTCTGTTTAGTAATTATAAATTTCTCTCGTTACTGCATACCCAAAATTAATGAAGTAAAATTTGATTTTCATAAAAAAATTATTAAATATTTTCATTTTTAACGAATTATTTCATTAATGAATTAGTATATAGTTTAACTAATTTTTGGATTGCGCGTTATGGTTCTGCCACTGTTTATGATCATACTAATTAGCTTAATGATGGACACCTCTCCAGTCCTCACGTTAAATGAACTTCAACTATGATACATTAAGGTTAACCACCGCAAGAAAATGAATCTTTAACGTCTAAACCTTTAACGTCGAAAATCTTTTTCGACGTTAATAAATCCTTCAAGTTTTTTCGACATTAAAAATATATATATTTAGCATCGAGAATTATTTCGATGCAGATAACGATCTTTTAGCATCAAAACTTCAATTTCGACGCTAAAATTCTATCATTTAGCGTCAAATTTGAATTTCGACGCTAAATGTCAAAAATCTAAATATAATTTTCGATGTAAAATTTAAAAATTTAAATTTAAATATAAAATTTGAAGTAAAATTTTGACGCGAAAGCTTGATCGAGAAAAATATTTAGCGTCAAAAACCTATTTTGACATATTTACTTTTAGCGTCGAAAATCAAGATAAATACTTTTAGCGATAAAATATTTCATCGTTGAATATATATTTTTAGTGTCGAAATCGGTTTTTAACGCTAAATATTTTTATCGACAAAGCTTTCGAATTTTACTTCGACGCATGAGACCTTTAGCGACGAAATTTTTCAATGCTAAAAGTCAATAATATTGTAGTCAAACACTCATAAATAATCTTTTTTTAAAAATAATAATAATAATAATTTAGCTATTTTCTTAAAAAACAAAAACAAAAATTGACTGAAATTTTGTTTAAGGTAATATTTTCGTTAGTCGAATGAAATGACATGCGTCCCATAAACAATATGCTTGCACGCATGATTTGTTGAGTTTGTTCATAATATTTTGAAAAATATGAATATAATATCATATGGAGACCAGAACCAGTCATATGTTTTTTTTTTTCCCGCATTTTACCTTTCTTTACGTAAAAATAAATTTTTTGATAATCTAGAAATCGTTGAGGAAGTCTTAGGGTTACCTTCATCTCTACTTCGCTTGACTTTTTGTATCCCTTGAATATATAATTTGTATTTTTTTTTTAATTTTAAATTTATGGAATATATATAGAGAAACTATAACATGTCTGTACTGAAACTAAAAGTATAAATAAATGAATGAATTAATATTTATTTCGAGAAATATTTTATCTCATGCGATGGAAACCGTGAAATCACAAAAGAATAAGAATGGAATATCTTTATTGAGTTTGTTTTGTGAATGAACCAAACAACCAAAGAACATTAATTCTGTTAATATAATCCAATGATGTTATTAAAAAAAGACAAATAGATATATATATATATAATATATATATATATATATATATATATATATATATATATATATATATATATATATATATATATATATGTTGATGTATTATAGATAAGGAAGGTTGTCAATAATGAGATTTCTTTACTGTAACATTTACAAATAACTCATGTACTTTCATTTTTTTTTTTTTTTTAAAATTTGAATTTGAATTAAATTCAATTAAACAATATATATCAATATATATTACATAAAGATACTATAAAAGGAGGTAATCCTTACAATTGGAAGGATTTCTTTCTCAAAATGTATATTTTCAGATCAAAACAAATTATTCACTATTCAAAATCCGATCCACTGAACTTCAGTGTCTACAAATTAACACTCAACAAAATGTGGTCCATTAGGAGTTTTACGGGTCGGGTCACGCTGGTTACAAGACCCGTATCCGAAATTTGAGAATTGAATTAATTAATTATTTTAAAATATAAATATTATTTATTTATTTTGAAATTCAAAATCCATTCATGAATTTTTTTTAATGAATTAATTATTTTGAAATATAAATATTATTTATTTTATCTCCCAAAAATTATCATATATATATATATATACTAGTTTTTGCCCGTGCCTACGGCACGGTGTTACAGTATTTGGCCCGTACCTACGGCACGATGTTACAGAATTAAATTATTTTATTTTTTAATTAAATGATGCCCGTGCCGCACGGCACGGTGTTACAGAATTAAATGATTTTATTTTTTAATTAAATGATGCCCGTGCCTACGGCACGGTGTTACAGTATTTGGCCCGTGCCTACGGCACGGTGTTACAGTATTTGGCCCGTGCCTACGGCACGTTGTTACAAAATTAAATGATTTTATTTTAACTTTCTATTTTTTTATTTGAAAATTTGAAAATTTTGACAATTTCCATCAATCAATTCACTCTCTTTCCCCCCAATTACCAATGAAATGATCTGAGCCGTTAATTAAGCCACATAAAGAGAGCCGTTGGATGCACTCTCTTTCCTCCAACACCATTGTGCTTTATAATATAGATATATATATATATATATATAAAGTTTCAAGACAACAAAAGTAATAAATAAATGAAATAATAGTAAAAACTTTAAAAAAATAATAAAATTCTTAGAAAAAATAATAATTTTTTTAGAAACTAATGAAATTATTATTTTTTAATTAAATGATGCCCGTGCCGCACGGCACGGTGTTACAGAATTAAATGATTTTATTTTTTAATTAAATGATGCCCGTGCCTACGGCACGGTGTTACAGTATTTGGCCCGTGCCTACGGCACGGTGTTACAGTATTTGGCCCGTGCCTACGGCACGTTGTTACAAAATTAAATGATTTTATTTTAACTTTCTATTTTTTTATTTGAAAATTTGAAAATTTTGACAATTTCCATCAATCAATTCACTCTCTTTCCCCCCAATTACCAATGAAATGATCTGAGCCGTTAATTAAGCCACATAAAGAGAGCCGTTGGATGCACTCTCTTTCCTCCAACACCATTGTGCTTATAATATAGATATATATATATATATATATAAAGTTTCAAGACAACAAAAGTAATAAATAAATGAAATAATAGTAAAAACTTTAAAAAAATAATAAAATTCTTAGAAAAAATAATAATTTTTTTAGAAACTAATGAAATTATTATATTTTTTGGTCGGGTCGGTTTTTAATGTCAATCCCGTGACCCGTCCCGAAAATTTCCGGCCGGATCGGATTAACCCGAAAACTCATTATTTTTATTTGAAATCGGGATCGGATCGGATCGCGGATTGACCCGATCCTATGAACACTCCAATGGTTCACCAAAATTAAAGTTCGGTTACTTGAACTTTGGTACTAAAATATATTGCCTATGTACAAAGTGCAGTCTACCAATACATTACAGTAAAAAAAAAAAAAATTTCAAAATAAATATTTAAAAATTACCAACCATTTTTTTAATAGTCAACAAGAGATTAGAGATATCTCAAAACCTCGTGGAGTTTGCCCTTCTGCATTTTATCAATTAAGGTAGCTGGTAGCATATATTTTTATTATTTTTCTGATTTATCCTCGAAAGTGATATTAAAAAAAAAAAACAAAAAAAACAACAACAACATAAGCAAATATTTATGGTTTACGAAATAGTTGTAATTAACATTCGTGAATGACATCTAAATGCAGCCCCGTACCTGAAAAGCAAAATTTTATGAGCCTATAATATTGTATAAAACTTATAGCATTTAATAAGAGAGTACCTGGTCAAGGGATGTCATGGTGATAAATCACTTAAGATTTAATTATATCATAAATTCGAGTTTAGAAAAATACATATATTATATGAGTCTCGGCAAAAAATTTTTTTTTTCTAAATTTAGCTCAAAGTTAATTGACTCTTGGTTTTGATATATAAAGTGTCAAAATACCAATATGCCATTCATTACATTAAAAAAAAAATTCCAACAAAATCTTGTATCAAATTTGCATATATATATATATATATATATATTGATGATTTGACCTAACAACAAATTATATATATAATTTGTTTTAGTGGCATAAGGTGTCTAACAATAAAGTCCTGACTCTCAGGTTTTGTTCAAATATTAGAGTGATCCAACTTCGAAATTATAACTCAAAAACCTTCTAACTAATTGAAGGGATTCAATACTTATAAGAATATTATCATTATCCCTCCGAAACGATGTGGGTACAATCCATCACGATGAGCCTAATTAATGTCGACATTAACACACTTTCCATTTTGAGTTGGTCCAATAGTAGTACCATTTATGATGAACCGCCCTTACCAGTTAATTACAAAGGCAAAGTAGTAATTTTATAAAGATTCCTTAATATATTCTAACGATGTTAACAGTGGAGTGATTAGTTGATACAAAATGCAAAACTTTAGTATTGCTAATAAATATGCCCAAATACCAGGCTTGGTCTGGGCTTTATCATGCCCGACTCGGGCCGGGCCCAATAGAAATCATTTTGTTACAATTTTTGAAAAAAAAATTATTATTTTTTGAATTTTTTAATGCTCAAAAATGAAAAAATAATAATAAGGATTTCTATCTTTTTAGTGTTTTTTTGTATATATTAAATTTTAAAATTTTAGTTATAAATATATATTTTTAAAATTGAAAATTATTTAATATAATTAATATAATTAATTTTTATTAATAAAATTTGATCTTGAATTTGGAATCGAACTTTTTTACACAAATCCAATCCGAACCCGGATAATTAAAAAAGCCATTGGGCTGCACTAAAGCCAGCGGGGCCACGGGCTGCCGAGCTTTTGCCATCGCTAATTGCAAAGCCATTGATGTCAGATTGTTCACTAAAGAGGTAACTGGTTAAGTGGTGCACGGATGCATAATCATGATTTACATTGAATTTGAATTTGAATTTGAATTTGAATTAAATTTTTTTAATTTTTATATTCAATGCTGCGCGGAATAAAAAGTTGGGTGCCCCGAGCGTATCAAATCCAGCTAACAGCAAGAATTCTCAAGTTCACTGAATCAGTTAGAATTCTTTATATTATTTTAGATGAATTTTAAAATCCCGCACATTATGCAGGTTAATCATATATTTAATTATAATTTCATATTATAAAAAAACATAATATTATATGTTGATGGTGTTTTTAGGCATTATGATATTTAAAACAACACGACAAGGGTAGAAGGGTAATTCCCTTCTTGGATGAGATCATTACTACCGACCCGACAAAAGCCAGCGGTAAGGGCTCGAGCATTTCACAATAAAAGTCCGACCACCTTATAAGTTACTAGACCGACCACAACAGGAAGAGACCGAGAACTTATGATCGGTAACCGGGCACTTATCATGTCGACAGAAGCACTCTCAGTACAAAAGACTATTGTGACCAACTCATGAATACCGACCAGATAGTGAAGCGTGCTCCAGAAGATAACACCTTATTCTTGTGGATAAGATGACAAGTTATCATATTTTCATGGGGAAAACTGATAAGTTAATATCCTAATAGGATAAATGAAATAAATATAGTTTTGACTAAGGAATCCTGATAGGAAAAGATGACCATCTCCAATTGGGAATTCTTGTACAAATAGGAATCTGATTTCTTCACCATTATAAATAGGAGGGTAGAGTGAGTGTAGAAGGATCATCAGAATCATCAAGCTCTGACTTGTAAACACAAAGAAGATCCGGGAAATGTATTTCAGTAATAAAAGTATCATCTTGTTTGTGCCCGTGGACGTAGGTCGGATCCAAATCCACCGAACCACGTTAAATCTCTTTGTTGATTGGCGCATTATCTATCTTCTGCTAAGTTTGCTTTTGGTCCCCCATAACCAAACAAATTCACTATTGAAGGAGGATTGTCTCGGAGGTAAAATTCCCATATTACCCTGAGACTAAAATCAGCCGTCAACAGTTGGCGCTGTCTGTGGGGAACTCGACAAAAAGCGGTTCGCGTAGTAAGACGATGGCAGAAGGTGAAAATCATCAATCTTCAGGGAGTCCGGCAACATACTGGATGAAAAAGATGGAAGAGAGCATGAAATCCATGATAGATCGATTGGAAAGAATGACGGGGACGAACAACGGGAGACCCGAAGGCGGAACAAGTCGAAGAAGCGAGAAAGCAGTGGGAAAAAGGGTGGTAGATACTAGTGAGGATGATGGACCCAGGAAGAGGGACCCATACGGGATAAAATCTGTGGTTGTTGAGAAAGATTCACAAAAAGAGGACACATGGGAAAAGGAGGAAAGAGGACAAATAGGACAATCGCCTGGTCCCTTCGATGATAGCCTCCACGACTCCCGAAGAGAAGGCAGGGAATATAGCGAGGAAGTACGAGAAATTTCAAACCATGAGGAACGCCGCGCCCGGGGCATAGGACACACAGAAAGGCACAGAAGACGACATAGCGGCACGACCAGTGAGATGAAGTCTTGGTTAAAAAAGGAGATGACCAAGTGGGGGGTAGGCCTCAAGGCAGATGCAATTGATACCCGGGACAATGAAGAGGAATCTCCCCTCGCGGAAAAAATTAGGTCGGCAAAATTCCCAAAACGATTCAACATGCCGACCATGACACCTTATAAAGGTCACTCTGATCCGAAATCCCACATCGAAAGCTTTGTCCTGCTAATGGAAGTCCAGGGAGTAGTAGGAGATGCCATCTGCAAAGTGTTCCCCCTGACTTTAGGTGGACCCGCTACCCTATGGTATAGAAGTCTGGCTCCGGGGAGCATCAGAGGCTTCACACAACTTAAAAAATCATTCATTCGACACTTTAAAGGGGCCTGCGTTCCCAAAAAGACGATTGGAGAATTAAGACTTATGAAGCAAGGAGACGACGAGCCCCTGAAAAATTTTATTGAAAGATACCACAACATGGTACTGGAAGTCGGGGGATACGAGTCCCTAGAAGCCCTAGAAAGCTTAAAGGGAGCCCTAAAGGTCGGGAGGTTATGGACTCATCTAAGAATCCAGGACACCCCAGATTATGCCGCCGCTCTAGAAGTAGCCCGGAAGTTCGTCTTGGTAGAAAGCGAAGAAAGGATCTCCCGGAGGGGGACGGCCATTCGAGAAAGAACAGCAAGAACAGAGGCCCCCCGACGACCGGACCGGGAATTCAAAAGATTCAATCCAAAACCCAAAGAATTCAAGCCGATACCTCGAAGAGATCAGGAAAGAGGGGTCGCGACTCAGGTGAATCCTATAGTCCGACAAGAAACATATGTTCCCCTGAGCAAGCCACCGGGGCAAATCATTATGGAGATACAGGAAAAATGCCTCTTGATAGAACCCGACCTCAGGAGGTTCCCCCCAGATAAAAGGAACCAGAAGTCTTACTGCCTACATCATAACCTGAGAGGGCATACAACGGACGAATGTAAAGATCTGCGGGAACAAATGGAGGACCTAGCCAGAAATGGGTATCTAAATAGTTACATCGACCACGAAACCATGGCAGCCAGGCAGAGGGCACGAAACCGACAGGTGAACATCATTGCAGGGGGAAGTACGCTGGCCGGGACTCTAACCGGTCAAGAAAGAACTACAGCCGAGCTCGAGGGGCAGAGGTACTAGGAACAGAAAGACCCCCGACACTACAAGGAGGTCGATCGGTACCCATAATGTTCACCGACGAGGATGCACGAGGGGTGAGTTTCCCCCATGATGACGCACTGATAATCAAAGCTACAATCAGCGGCACAGAAGTGGATAGAATCCTGGTAGACCCCGGAAGCGCAGTGGACATAATATCCAAGGAAGCTTTAGAAAGCCTGGGAGTAGAATATGTAACCTTAACTAGCGACGGCACCCCCCTGTATGGTTTTGGAGGCTCAACGGTCATCCCGCTGGGAAGAATACAACTGGCAACAACCATCGGAACTCACCCCCGAACCCGGACAGTTATGGTAAACTTCACCGTGGTGGACTGCCTAAGCAGTTACCAAGTCATTGTCGGCCGGCCCTTTATGATGAAAACGAAGGCTGCAATGTCCTGTTACTACCTGAAACTAAAATTTCCTACCCGGGAAGGGATCAGAATCATATGCGGAAGCCAGAAGATAGCCCGCAGTTGTTTCGCCACTCTCTCACGAGAAACCCTCTGCATCGAAGGAAGCACCAGGAAGAGGCAAATGAGGGGAAGACGAGGAAAATCCAAGGCAGGACCCGGGCCCTCGCCCGGATAAAATTGCCCGGCTAGAGGCAGCTGAAGAATTAGAAGAAATCAACCTCTTCGGACCAAGTAAAAGCATAAAGATAGGGGGGAACTTGGATGAGATCCTAAAAAAGGGCCTGCTGGAATGCCTACGAGAGTACCCCGACATCTTCGCATGGGGACACAATGACATGCCCGGAATTGATCCAAAGTTTATCAATCACCGCTTGGCAGTAAACCCGGCACATAAACCGGTTAAACAGAAAAGAAGAATCTTTAACCAAGAACGGTGCAGAGCAGTGGCGTCCGAGGTGGAAAAACTGTTAAAAGCAGGCTTCATCCGAGAAGTCAAGTACCCAGAATGGGTTTCAAACGTGGTATTGGTAAAGAAAGCGAACGGGACGTGGAGGATGTGCGTAGACTTCACCGACCTCAACAAGGCATGCCCGAAGGACAGCTTCCCATTGCCAAACGTAGATCAGCTAGTAGATACTACAGCCTGCAAGGGACTACTGAGCTTTATGGACGCTTTCTCTGGATACAACCAGGTCAAGATGCACCCTGCTGACGAAGAGAAAACAACTTTTGTCACCGATCAGGGGCTTTACTGCTATAAAGTAATGCCCTTCGGATTAAAAAACGCAGGAGCCACCTTTCAGAGGCTGGTCAACAAGATTTTCAAACCACTCATCGGCACATCAATGCTGGTATATGTTGACGACATGATAACAATGTCTGAGGCGCCAGGATGCCACGTCACCGACCTGAGGAAAACCTTTGAGCTATTAAGGAAATACCATTTAAAACTCAACCCAGAAAAGTGCGCCTTCGGGGTGGCCTCCGGGAAGTTTCTAGGATACATGGTGAGCTCCAGGGGCATAGAAGCAAACCCACAAAAGATAAAAGCCGTACTGGATTTGAAATCGCCCAGGACGGTGAAAGAAGTTCAAAGTCTAACCGGCAGGCTAGCCGCACTTAACCGATTCATCTCCCAAGCAACTGACAAATGCCACCCTTTCTTCAAAGCCATCAAGAAAGCCCAAAAGGGGATCGACTGGACTCCAGAGTGCGAAGAGGCCTTCCAACAACTGAAACAATATCTAGCGCAGCCCCCGCTCCTAGCAAAACCTCTCCCCGGAGAGAAATTATACATGTACTTGGCTGTTTCAAGGCACGCAGTAAGTTCGGTGCTGGTACAAGAGGCCAACTGAACCCAAAGACCGGTGTACTATGTCAGCAAAGCCCTACTGGATACAGAAACAAGGTATCCCGTACATGAATTAGTTGCCCTATCTTTGATCATTGCAGCTCGGAAATTGCGGCCTTACTTCCAAGCCCACCCCATCGGGGTTTACACCGATCACCCCCTGCGGCAGATCTTACAAAAACCAGAGGTCTCAGGAAGATTGATGAAATGGTCGGTGGAGTTAAGCGAATACGACATCTCCTACCTACCGAGGACAGCAATAAAAGGGCAAGCCTTGGCGGATTTCATTGCAGAATTCACCGAACCCCAGACCTTGACTGTAGAAGAAGACAAATGGGAAATGTCAGTGGACGGGTCTGTCAGCTCGCAGGGCAGTGGAGCCGGGATCGTGTTAAAAAATAACAAGGGGGAAGAAGTGATGTTCGCCTTAAGGTTCGCCTTCGAAACCACAAACAATGAAGCAGAATATGAGGCCATCCTGGCCGGATTGAGGCTATGCACGGTAATAGGAGTCCACGACGTAATGGTAAGAAGTGACTCACAACTTGCTATTCAACAACTGAAGGGCGAGTTCTAGGCCAGAGAACCTAGCATGAGAGTCTACTTGACTGAGGTAAAGAGGTTGGTAGAAAAAATAAGGAACGTCCGCTTTGAAAAAATCAGACGAGAAGACAATGGCGAAGCAAATTCTCTTGCACGGCTCTCATCTTCAATAAAGACAAAGAACCCCAGAACAGTCCCCATAATCTGCCTCCGAGGAAAAAGCGTAGGGGAGCTCGAAGTAGAAACCCTGGATAAAGAAGATGAAACTTCATGGATGCAACCAATCAGAAAATATTTGGAAACAGGGGAGACACCCGAAGACAGAAAGGAAGCCAGGAAACTAAAATTCAAAAGCACCAAGTTTTCCTTAATCGAAGGGGTACTCTACCGAAGAGGCCACACCGTACCCCTCCTGAGATGCTTGGCAAAAGAAGAAGCAGATTATGTGCTCAGGGAAATCCACGCAGGCATCTGTGGGAGTCACGCCGGAGGAAGATCAATCGCCTTTAAAGCCTTAAGACAAGGATTTTACTGGCCGACCATGCATCAAGACGGTGTGAGGGTAGCTCAAAAATGCGAAGGATGTCAGAAGAATGCCAACCTCCACCACCAGCCAGCAGAGCAATTAACCACCCTATCCAGCCCTTGGCCATTCGCGCAGTGGGGGCTAGACATCATAGGACCAATGCCAAAAGGGCGAGGGCAGGCAAAATACGCAATCGTAGCCATAGACTATTTCACAAAATGGGTAGAAGCCGAGCCGCTATCTACCATCACGGAAAAGAAGGCCACAAAGTTTTTAAAGAGGAATATTATCTGCAGGTTCGGGATTCCCCGAGCAATCATCACTGACAACGGAAAACAGTTCGACAGCAAGGGATTCAGAAAGCTCTGTGAAGACCTCCAGATCGCTCTAAAATTCGCCTCGCCAGCCCATCCCAAGTCAAACGGACAGGTTGAGGCAACAAACAAGACCATCAAAACAAATCTCAAAGCTCGGCTCGGATCATGCAAAGGCCTATGGGTCGAGGAATTACCAGAAGTATTATGGGCACATCGG
This sequence comes from Zanthoxylum bungeanum, assembly GCA_019454045.1. Classification (NCBI taxonomy): domain Eukaryota; kingdom Viridiplantae; phylum Streptophyta; class Magnoliopsida; order Sapindales; family Rutaceae; genus Zanthoxylum; species Zanthoxylum bungeanum. The sequence goes on along the minus strand of SKCR01038328.1, from coordinate 119,740 downwards.
ACGACCTACAAAGATTCCACAGGGGAAACACCATTTTCCCTGTCATACGGATGTGAGGCCGTCATTCCAGCAGAAATCGGGGTAGCAACTCACAGGGTCCGCCACTTTGGGAATAAGCAGAACGAAGAACTTATCAAAAACCACCTCGACCTAATCGAGGAAAGGAGAGAAAGATCAGCCATGAAGGCAGCAGTCTACCAACAAAGAATGGCCCGCTTCTACAACAGAAGAGTTCGGATCCGCTCCTTCCTCCCGGGAGAATTAGTATTAAGAAGGGTCACCTTAAACACCCGCCGACCAGAGGAGGGCTCACTAGGTGCCAAGTGGGAAGGGCCATACAAAATCACAGAGATGGTAAGGCCAGGGGCTTACTTCCTGGAACAACTGGACGACACAAGATTAAAGAAGCCCTGGAACGCCGAGATGTTGAGAAGATACTTTCAGTAAATTCTCCCTTCCTCCTCTTCTTTAACAGCAACCCAATAAAGGACAGAAGTTCAAATAACAAAGCCTCTCTCAAAATGACCCGCAGAGAGTTGTAAGAAGGGCAGTATGTCCCCGAATATAAATAAAACTTTCCTTTTTTACCTGCTCTTCTAAAAAATAAATTTTGCAAAACCGTGTTCAAAACCCCGGGGACATACTCAGAACAGATGGTCCAGAGTCAAAAGCACGAAAACCTACAACCACCCGACCACGGCTACACAAGACACACCAGAATCAATCAATTCCATACGAGCATTAAAAACAGCAACGACGAAACCAGAGTAAGAATCCACAAGAGGCATAGCACGGGAAGGATGATACCCCCGTGGCAATCGCTTGCTCCAGTGTTACCAAACATGAGGAGGAATATGCCATTAATGTGTCGAACGCCTCGGGGTCGGGTTACGTCCCACCGAATCATACTCATTGGTCTGGGGACGGGACATTCCCCCAGAGCCAAAGTGTCTCTTTTAGCTCGGGGTCCTCGGAATATCCAGGGACATACTCGAGGCATAGGATCTGTGAGAAGCATAGCACGGGGATGGATGATACCCCCGTGGAAATCGCTTGCTCCAGTGTTACCGAACATAATGAGGAATATGCCCTTAATGTGTCGAACACTCTCTGATCCTCACTTACCCGATGTAATGGATCCGTGAGAAAGCATAGCACGGGGAGTGATGATGCCCCCGTGACGATTGCTAGCTCCAGTGATATCGGACCCAAGGAGGAGTATACCCTTAGTATCTCAGACACTCTTTGATCCATTCATCATTTGGATCCAAGAGAGGCGCAACACGGGGAGGCGTTGTGCCCCTGTGGCGTGTGCCTGCTCCAGCGCGGTAAGGAGGAGCCCTCGCACAAATATACAGGCTCCACAGTGACCCGACGTATAGAGGATGTGCCCTTACCATTTTAAACGCTCAACTGATCCAAATCCTGGTTCGCCGGGACACTGAATTGAAAGATTCAGAATTATGTTTTGGAGACCTCGGACAGGACGCTATCTTGAGGCATCCACGCTGTTGTTTTTTGTTTACAAAAACATTTTTGGGATAAGTGCTAAATCACCCCCACCTTTTAATTTTATTTTCCAGAGTTTTGATTTTGTTTTCCACTGGTCTGGCAAAGGGGCGCCCGCGTCAGGTTCTGTAGGGCTTCAAAAGGTTGATTCACTTCCCTTCTGAGCAAGTCCCAAGGATTAATCAGTGCTCGGGGCTGGATTCATTCCGCCAAGACCAATGGGTTAATCGGCTTGGGGCTGGACTCGTTCCGCCGAGGCCATTGGGTTAACCGGCTCGGGGCTGGATCAGTTCCCCCGAAGCCGTTTGGTTAACTCAGTTCGGGGTCGGGTTACGTCCCACCGAGTTAGGTTTCTTTATACTGGGGAGATAACATTCCCCCAGAGCCAAGTGTTTCCCTCAGCTCGGGGTCGGGTTACGTCCCACCGAGTCAAGTTTCTTTAGACCGAGGAGATAACATTCCCCCAGAGCCAAGTGTTTTCCTCAGCTCGAGGTCGGGTTACGTCCCTACAGCTAATGTTGTCCCCTACAAAGGGGTCTCAAGTGTTCAAACAACAGAAAACATAAAGAAAAAAAAAAAAAAGAGATAAGAAGAGCACGTAAGGATATATATACATCAAGAAACAGCACACAAAGTTATTACAAAAAAAAAAGAAAAAAAAAAGTCTAAGTGTACACAGGGCCCCATCCGGGTTACCCCTTCTCAATCAGCCCGCACAGGGGCAGGAATCTCTTCCTCGGCTAGCTCAAACGACAGGAGGATCGGCTCGACCTCAGGAGGAGGAACAGCAGCCTCGACCTCGGCAACACGAGAAACCTCTGCTTCAAGGATTGGAGGAGGGATCTCAAGATAGTCCCCACCAGGAGCAGGAATATCAGGTCGGCCTTCTTGAGGAGCCAGAAGAGCCGGGGCAATCGAAATTGGGTCGGGATCCATCACCTCCTCGGAAGCAGAGGGCAGCCACTTCCGAAACTCCTCCTCAGATATTTCCCCTTGCAGAAGTGAATGGCCGCATGGATAGGCCCCATATCCCAGGGGCAGTACCATCAGGATGATCTCAGCACAGTCCCCGACCCCTTCAAGACGGATTGCGTCCCTTTCGGCCTCCAGCTCAGCTTCTTTCCTCTTCAACTCGTCCCGAGCCCGTACCAGCTCTTCATCATTGGCCCTCAGCTTGGACTCAACGCTGCACACCTCCACCTGCAGGATCCTGTTGTCGGCTTGGGCAGCCTCCAAGTTCTTCTTGGCAGCATCAGCATTTTTTCTCTCCAAAGAAGCGGCGGCCCTGAGAGCTTTATTCGTGGTATGGGCCTCAACAGCAGCCAGCTCCAGATTCTTTATATTCTCTTCTTTCCGGACCAGCTCGGCCTCCATTTCACTGAGCCGGTTCTGGAGCCTCTGTGTCTGGCCGCCTTCAGACAAAAGGCTTATGAACAGGTCCTTATTTTTGGCCGCCAAATAATTTGCCTGCCAAAAAGAAAAAGAAGTCAGTTCGCAACTAAGTCTGAAAGACACCTCGGATGAAGAAAAGAAGAAAAAGAAATAACCTGAGCCAACTGAGAACACAACTTTGCGACCACCTCCTCAGGTGAAAGGTCCTCAAACCTCGGAATCTTCTCAGGAGGTACAGCCCCGGCCAGCTCATTGAAGGCCGGTACCAAATGGGAAGTAGCCTCCCTGATATTCTTCCCAAGGTCATAAACCCCGAGAACCACAGCACCCTTCAGTTTCTTAGAAGGACCCTCCTGCCGAACTGAAGTTTCTCTGCTCGGTGCCTCCTCCTCCTCCAATTCCCGGCTTAACTGAGGATCCACAGCTCCAAACCGACGCTTCCTTCTCCTGGAAGATCTCGGGGGGCTATCAGGACGGGTAACACCCATTGGAAGCACCCCGGAAGGAGAAGACCGACCTTGAGAGCCCGGACGACCCATCTCTTCAACCACCTTCCCGGCCTCAGAAGTTTCAGGCCGTTTCCGAGAAATACCAGCTCCGCCAGGGCTAGTTTTCTTCGAAACGCCGGACAACCGATCAAGGTAATTTGGTCTCTTCGACATACCTGCAAAGAGCAAAGACAAAAGAAAGGTTCAGGACCTGAGTATACAAAAAAAGAAAGAAGACATCAAACATGATAAATAAATGAGGGAACTGGCTAAGAAGATCAACATACATCTACCTATTCGACCCGGAACCTTGGGAGGAGCGGCCCGTATAAGTCCTGATTCAAAAAATGCCGCATCATTTACCAACTCCCTCCAATGGGCGGCGTACCGCCGAGCCCAAAATACCCGCTGCCGGACCTGATGGGAGACCTTGGGAGCATCTCTCCAACAGGCTAGGAGGAATAGAAGAAGAAGGGGTAAAAATCCAAATAAAAAAAACTAAGGGAAAAAAAACTAAAAGTCAGTATCCTAACCTCCCGCCCTAAAGATGTCCGGGACCAAGATCTCCCCTTCATCTGACCTCAGGGTCCGTCCCCAATCTCCAGTGGCCCAGAACCAAAGATCCTTAAAATTCTTATTGGAGTCGGGGAGTTTTTGGACGACGTTTGACGAGCTGTCGTAAGCTGAAAGATAGTACCAACCGTGGTGAGTCTTCGGGTTGGCCTTCAACCGATACAACCTCCTCATTTCTTCAAAAGAAGGTTCACCACACCCCGCCCGATGCCAAGCTACATACAGCCCGGCCAAAATCCTCCAACTGTTTAGACTTAATTGACAGGGAGCGATCTCCATCTCAGCCAGCAACCAGGCAAAGTAGGGTTGAATTGGCAACCGGAAACCGCACTCAAAAAAAGCTGGAAGAATGTCCACTGAACCTTCATCAGGTTGACTAGAACGATCCATTGGTCCGGGGACTTCAAGAGCGATATCTATCGGAATATCATATCGCTGTCGAAGCAGTGCGAGATCATCCTCAGTTATCTTAGAAGGACGGTTCATATCCAAAGTCGAGGAGCCAAGATCACCGGGCTCTGGATCCTTCCGAGGAACCCTTTGATGGTAAGAATCTTGTTCGATCTCAAAAGGAGTGGGGGTATTATCAAGGTCTTCTACGCTGGGTGCTCCCGAGCCCGAGGAGAGCTCTTCAGCAAGGGAGAGGGAGTTGGGGGTTTTGCAGGATTTTCAGGGGAAGAACTGTTGTCAGACATCCCTGACATCCGGAAGACAAAAAGGAAGAGGAGGTCAGTCTATATCTAAAAAAAAAAAGAAAAAAAGAAAGAAACTACTCAGGGTTGCTGTCTTAGCTAAGCAGGTGGGTTCTAAAGTGCCCTAAAACAAAAACCAACAAGCCATAAGTCATTCCCTAGCAACATTCAAAGATAACAACAGATTCACAACACACAAGAAGAAAGAGGTCGTTCAGAAGACTTACTTGTTCCTCTCAGAAAGCTTGAAGATTGCACAGCACGGTTTGCTCGTCCCTTGTGTTTACAGGTCACAGCGGAGAAAAAGAAGGAAAACTCACGGATGGAGCAGGGGAAATATTCACAGGAATGAGAAAAAAGTTGCCAAAAAGATTGCACAGTGAAAGCCTCGTCTTCTTATAGTCATAGTCGTGACGCTCGGGACCGTTAGATCGAAAAAGAAACCCGGATGAACGCCAAGTGTCAACTGCAAAAGAGGTCTGCCAAAATAAAAAAGACGGTCGAGATCAGCGCACTGTTATGGCGCCTCCACATGGTCGATTCACTTCCTTTCTGGCGGGAACCCGACGGATGTTTGACAAGTGTCACACTTAGGAAAAACCCTAAAGGTGATTTGATGGGCATTAAACAGACGTGACTGTTGTGCGTCTCGAGAAGAGGTACTTGAAAATAGGCGACAGTTCGACTTCGGATCGACCACCAACGAAGTAATCGGCACACCATCTTTATATAGTTCCCGGCACCAACTTGTATACTCGTTGGAACCGAGAACTAGGGGACATATGTTGATGGTGTTTTTAGGCACTATGATATTTAAAACAACACGACAAGGGTAGAAGGGTAATTCCCTTCTTGGATGAGATCATTACTACCGACCCGACAAAAGCCAGCGGTAAGGGCTCGAGCATTTCACAATAAAAGTCCGACCACCTTATAAGTTACTAGACCGACCACAACAGGAAGAGACCGAGAACTTATGATCGGTAACCGGGCACTTATCATGTCGACAGAAGCACTCTCAGTACAAAAGACTATTGTGACCGACCTCATGAATACCGACCAGATAGCGAAGCGTGCTCCAGAAGATAACACCCTATTCTTGTGGATAAGATGACAAGTTATCCTATTTTCATGGGGAAAACTGATAAGTTAATATCCTAATAGGATAAATGAAGTAAATGTAGTTTTGACTAAGGAATCCTGATAGGAAAAGATGACCATCTCCAATTGGGAATTCTTGTACAAATAGGAATCTGATTTCTTCACCATTATAAATAGGAGGGTAGAGTGAGTGTAGAAGGATCATCAGAATCATCAAGCTCTGACTTGTAAACACAAAGAAGATCCGGGAAACGTATTTCAGTAATAAAAGTATCATCTTGTTTGTGCCCATGGACGTAGGTCGGATCCAAATCCACCGAACCACGTTAAATCTCTTTGTTGATTGGCGCATTATCTATCTTCTGCTAAGTTTGCTTTTGGTCCCCCATAACCAAACAAATTCACTATTGAAGGAGAATTGTCTCGGAGGTAAAATTCTCATATTACCCTGAGACTAAAATCAGCCGTCAACATTATATTATGTATTGATCTTATAAATATTTCAGATATAATCGATTTTATAGTATAAATGAGCAAATTGATTATTTATATTTAATATTTATATCTTGTTCGTTTTGTCACTCAATTGTCAAATAATATTTATTATTTACATTAAAGTTTGTCTATCCTCTTAATTTCTCATTTGAAATCATATTTCTAATAATAACTAACTTTTAAAATGTTAATTTTCTTTCGGACGAATTCCAATGTAATTTATTCAATTTAAACTTCAATTTCCTTATCTAACTTCAAATATTAATCAATCAATATTCACTTTATGAAAACCAATAGTCGGAGTATGCATCTAAGTACAACAAATAATAAAAAGTTCATAAAAAACTTATAAAAATAATTTAAAGTCCATATTAACTTTGCAAAAACTAATAATCAGAGTGTACAGCCTGAAGGACAACAAATAATAAAAAGATAATGAAATTTTTTTATAAAAATAATTTAAAGTAAAATAATAAACAACAATCAATAATAGACCCGAAATTTTTAAAAAATTGTTAGGTTTTATGATCGGCTGTTATTTAGTTTTATTATTTTAATAAGAAATTACGTTTTATATTGTAATAGGTCTCTTATTTAATAATTTATTATTTTAATAATTAAAAATTAATTATATATTTATTTTAATTTTATAATTTAATGATAAATATGAGATTTTATTTTAATATTGTAATCAATTTTTTTTTTATTTTAATATTTTGTTATTTTAATTTTATAACTGAGTAATAAAAAATTAATAATAGATTAGGTGACACTTTTTTTTTATTTTATTTTAGTGAGATATTATAATATGTTGTCTTATTATAATAGGTTCCTTATTATAAAAGTTTATCATTTTAAATTTATTATTTAAAAATAAAAAATTAATATATTAATTAATTATATTAATAGGTTTCTTATTTTAAGAGGAGATTATATTTTTTATATTGTAATAAGTTTTTTATTTTAATTTTACCATTTTATAATAAAAAATTATTTTTAAAGATATTTTAATCTTATAATTTAATAATTAATATGATTCTATTTTTATATTATAATATGTTTCTTATTCTAATAATTTATTATTTTAATTTTACAAATTAGTAAAAAAAATTTAATTATAGAGATTATGTACCGTATTTTTTTTTTATTTTAATGATATATTATAATATATTTTCTTATTGTAATATGCTTATTATTTTAATAGTTTATATATATATATTTTTTAAAAATAATAAATTAAAATACTAATTAATTACAATTATAGATTTTTTATTTTATTAGGATATTATATTTTTTATATTGTAATAGTTATATTATTTCAATAATTTATTATTTTAATTTTATAATTTAATAATAAAAAATAATTGTATGGATGTTTTAAATTTTAAATTAATTAAAGGTAATAATTATAGATATTAGATACCACATAGCACAATGAGAAAATTTTAAAATGTTTAACTTATATATACACATACATATTTATATTTATATATATGAATTATCTTTGATATTATTCAAAAAGTTATCGAATAATATACTATATTGTATTATTATAATAGGATACTTATTTTTAGATTTATTAATTTAATTTTATAATTTATTTGTATTTCTTATTTTAATAGGACAATATAATATGTTTTCTTATTATAATATAATTCTTATAAATTTATACTATACATTTCTATTGTAATAAGTTTTTTTTTAGTCAATAGATTTATTAATTTAATTTTATAATTTAATAATATTTTTATTTTATTTTAATGGGATAGCATAATATGTTTTTTTGTTATAATAAGGTTCTTATTTTAAGATTTATTAATTTAATAGTATTTTTTTTTCAATAGGATAGTATAATATTTTTTTATTATAATAGAGTTCTAATAAAATTATAATATGTGTTTTTTTTTTTAATTGTAATAGGTTTTTTATTTATTAGATTTATTAATTTAATTTTAAATTTAATAGTGAGTTGACACGTGGCGTGATGAGGATGCTTAAAAATGTTATTTTCGATGTTAAATTACTACTATTTAATTTGTAAATTTGGTTATTGTGACGAACTTTTGAAATCGTAACCAGTAGTCTCCTCTTGAATTATATATATACATATATGAACATAAGTAAAACAATTAGGATGGTCCCGAGATAATCCACATAGACAGTCGGCGGAACCCTAAATTCAGGTAAAAATTAGAGGCCTAAAATCTAAAAAAAGTTAATATATCCATTGCAATAAGTAAATCAAAGAAATATCTCTTTTATCGGTAGGGATTACTGTAGGCACTGCATTTTTACACATGAGTCCCTATGATGAGTCTCATTTTGGAGACACTACCTTTTAAGTCACGGAGGTCACGGGAAACGGACATCGGAAGGGGAAATTCAGAATAACAAGGTTCACTGTTTTCGTTCGTGCTACGTTCGTGTTTACGTTCGAACGTCAAACGGATTGCGGGCGTTCGTGCCGCGTTCGAGTAAGCGTTCGAACGGTGTCGGTAATTCTGGTTTTGCTGCTAGCCTCACATCCAGCCCAATTAGCCCCCCCAAAGCCCATAAAACACATCCCAATTTAAATAAATAAATATTAATTAAAACATTAACTAAATAATATAATAATCAAATTAATTAAATGATTAAATAAAACATATACCAAACATAAAATAAACAATTACCAACTTAAACTAAAATCATGCCTAAATTAAACAAATCACACACTAAATCAAAATATAATCATGCCTAATTAAAATCAATCAACCAATTATATTCCCAATCTAATAAGATTATTCCCAAACTTAAAATATTGTATTCCTAATCCAAGCCAATCAAATATCCAACCTTCCCTATCTAGCCAAGATTTGTCCCCCCTCAATCTTTGACTTCCCTTAACCAAACCAAATCAAATCTCTTGACTTCCCTTAACCAAACCAAATCAAATTCCTTTCCTTGTCAAACCTAACCCTTTGCCTATAAAAAGAACCCTTCACCAACCTTCTCAAGGCTAGCTAGCTAGTCTCTAACTCATACACAACACACATAAAAACTACAGGAAGAAGACACCCAAAAACAGTAAGCAAAAGATAAAGAGGAAATAGGAGCAAACGGAGTTGGAGCCGCAAGCAAACCAGTAAAGACAACGAACGAGAACACTGAACCAGTGAACCGGGAGAGTTGCGGAGCATCCACCCATCCGACGATCGTGTACCATACATTCGAGAGGTGATTTAAAAGGTTAGACCTGAGGGTACCTTTTCATTAGTTTATATTCATTGTTTATTGAATTCTATTCGCATGAGAGTCGTCTATGAATGCATGTTGTGGTCTTTGAGTAGATAAATATGCATGAATTATGAGATGTAATATGTTGTGGGTATTGGAGGAATGAGAGATGTGTCAACTCTCGCGGTATATCGGATGGAAACCCGGACATAAATTTCATAGCCGATTCCGAATGGACGGTAATATGATCTGTACTCGGGCCACAACTCCACGTACCACTTGAGTAAACGGCACCATCTCTCTTTCGTTGTGTTGCTTTTTGTTTATTTAGTTTTCTCTTGAATTCAATATATTGTTTATCTTTGTATGATTCAACCAAGCGCATGGGCTTAGTGAGTTAGTCTAAAGGTCCTCTCTTTGAGAGATCAAGAGCCCCAAAAGGTCACCTTTACGGCAGTGCTTCGCCGCGCCCCTTTATTTTCTATTATTGCATTATATTTCATGCATCAGGTCCGTTTCCGTTCGAACGCGTTCACGAACGCAACTCGAACGCGCATGTGTTTTTGCCTTATTATGTGTCAGGTCTCGTATCCGTTCGAACGCGTTAACAAACGCCATACGAACGTGAGCTTTATGTCTCATCTCCGTTCGAACGCGTTTACGAACGCTACTCGAACGTGAGCATTCTGTTTCATTTCCGTTCGAACGCGTTTACGAACGCTACTCGAACGTGAGCATTCTGTTTCATTTCCGTTCGAACGCGTTTACGAACGCTACACGAACGTGCACACACTGAACTGAGTCTGTCTTATTATATTCATGCATAATTGCCTATTGGTTGATCTTTCTTATGCAAATGCGTCACAATTCGTATGCTTATGTCATGATAACATTTGAGTATTATTTCTTGCGGTATATCGGATGGAAACCCAGACGTAAATTCCGTAGCCGATTCCGAATGGACGGTAGTGCGGTCTGTACTTGGGCTACAATTCCACGTACCGCTTGGAAAAGTGCCCATATGTGTGCTTGTAGGGTCAATATGTGTGCTTGCGTTTTCCTGAATGTGATATGTAAATTTGTATGTTCGTTGCTATCTTGATATATGTTAAGCATGCAATTTTAAATATGAGATATATGTAAAAGCGTACACATAAGTTTTATTTTGCATATGAGAATTTAGAAGCATGATACTATTGGAAATAAGTGTTACTTAAGCTTAGTTAAATTATTACATGAATCCTTTCATTACAAGTGACATAAGTAAGGGACCATTCCGAACCCAACGGTTTGAGGTCTTCCCTTGCGAGGGGTGAGTGCGGCCTTAAATCTTTGTCCCGGTTCACACCGGGTGGCGACTCCATGTTATGTAATCCTTCCCAATTAGGCCGCGAGCCTAGGAACGGCGTCGCTCAGTTTCTGTGTCCCACAGTCTGGCGACTCCACTGGGGATAGAGAATCGGCCCCGAATATTGTCTTGTAATGATTGGATTTATGTTTTAATTGACCGTGTCTATAGTGGATAAAGTAAGGGTTTAATCAAGGGCACTTTGAGGCTAGGTAATGGTTTGGTGTCTTCCTTCACTCACTACCTTTCTAGAAGGAAAAGCTGTGAGGACACCTATATGGCCATCTACTCGTAGCCTTTGTGATGGACTAATTTGGAGGACTCGTTGTTTATTCCTGACACCAAGCGATAAGAGCCTAAGAGGCTTGGGTATTTAAGTGAGCCTCGCTCCACCTTCCCTCTGAGGAATCTACAACGGGAAATCCATTTGACAGTCCGTCACACACCATAGCTCATTGGTACGTACCTTAGTGTATAAAAAAGGGTGCGCTCACTTGTTGCTCGAACCCTTGAGTGGGGAGACCTAGTTGTGGGCCATCCTTCGCCGGTGAGAGCCTTTGTCTATGCTCTTACTAACCCACCCATAGACCGGGTTGGCTAAAGTAACAATTATTTCCTTGGAGATGTGCTTGTGGACCATCCTCATTTGGATGCAGTTGGACTATTGTCAGAAATGCGGGCTTGCTGGGCCATTTAAACTGGGGCAAGTTCGTACCTTATGACTATTAGGCCCAAAGCTTCTGAAATGTTGATGGGCCATACTGTAGAAATTATTACGTTTGCATTATCTTCATTATATGTTTGTGTTTAGGAACATTATCATTTGGATACGGTTGGAGTTCGTACCTTATGACTATTAGGCCCAAAGCTTCTGAAATGTTGATGGGCCATACTGTAGAAATTATTACGTTTGCATTATCTTCATTATATGTTTGTGTTTAGGAACATTATCATTTGGATACGGTTGGACTTCTTGCCATGAGATGTGAACTTGTTGGGCCATTTAAACTGGGACGAGTTCACTCTTATGACAGTTAGCCCAAAAGCTTCTGAAATGATGATGGGCCGATTTGTGTGAGAATTTTAATGAGTTGATATATTCCTTGTATCATATGCATCTCATGCACCCCATGCATACATACATCATGTTAACCCTTGTGTTCTGAAAGCCATCATAGATACATGTTGGTTAAGGAAGAGGACAGACTTGTCAAAAGACCAAGCAGCCACCAAGAGTACTGGCAGAAGACCTAGCCCAACGGGATAGGAAACCCAATCATGCATGCATGCATACACGTAACATATTTGCATCCTTTTTGTGTTTGTTCTGTTTTGTAATAACAGGTTTCAAAAGAAAAAAAGAAAGTGTCAAAAGACAAACCAATCAGGAACATCGACAGTACTGTATCAGTCTGGGGGCGAGGCCCGTATCAGTATCAGCCTTGGGGCGAGGCCCATATCAGTAGTATCAGTCTGGGGGCGAGGCCCATATCAGCAGTATCAGTCTTTGGGCGAGGCCATATCAGCAGTATCAGCCTTGGGGCGAGGCCCATATCAGCAGTATCAGTCTTGGGGCGAGGCCCATATCAGCTGTATCAGTCTGGGGGCGAGGCCCATATCAATATCAGTTTAGGGCGAAGCCCACATCATTCTGCGGCCGAGGCCCACATCAGCAGAATTTTGGAATGAATCCAGGGAATGAATCCCAGGGCCGAGGCCCACATCAGTAGAATTTTGGAATGAATCCAGGGAATGAATCCCAGGGCCGAGGCCCACATCAGCAGAATTTTGGAATGAATCCCAGGGTCGAGGCCCACATCAGCAGAATTTTGGAATGAATCCGAGGGTCGAGACCCACATCAGCATCAATCTGGGGGCGAGGCCCATGTCAGTAGCAGTTGGGGCCGAGGCTCACTTCAGCAATCAGTTTTGGGATGAGTCCCGAGGGTCTAGGCCCACATCAGCATCAATCTGGGGGCGAGGCCCATGTCAGTAGCAGTTGGGGCCGAGGCCCACTTCAACATCAGTTTTGGGATGAGTCCCAGGGTCGAGGCCCACATCAAACACAGTTTGGGAATGAGTCCCAGGGTCGAGGCCCACATTACATCAGATCAGTTCTGCCGAGAATGGCACTCCGAGAATGGAGATATAGTCCGGGAATGGACAGCTCGGGAATGAGCACGCCGAGGATGGCACTCCGAGAACGGAGATATGGTCCGGGAATGGACAGTTCAAGAATGAACAAGCCGGGAATGGCACTCCAAGAATGGAAGCACGGTTCGGGAATGAACCATCTTACAGTAACGGTTTGGGAATGAACCACCTCACGATAACAGTTCAGGAATGAACAACTTACAGTAACAGTTCGGGAATAAAGCTCAAGGGGAAGAAAGCCTCATGTCAGTATAGTTTGAGAACAAAGCTCAAGGGGAAGAAAGCCTCATGTCAGTATAGTTTGAGAACAAAGCTCAAGGGGAAGAAAGCCTCATGTCAGTATAGTTTGAGAACAAAGCTCAAGGGGAAGAAAGCCTCATGTCAGTATAGTTTGAGAACAAAGCTCAAGGGGAAGAAAGCCTCATATCAGTATAGTTTGAGAACAAAGCTCAAGGGGAAGAAAGCCTCATATCAGTATAAGTTTGAGAACAAAGCTCAAGGGGAAGAAAGCCTCATGTCAGTACAGTTCGGGAACGAAGCCCAGGGGAATAAAGCCTCATATCAATACAGTTCGGGAACAAAGCCCAAGGGAATAAAAGCCTTATATCAGTATAGTTTGAGAACAAAGCTCAAGGGGAAGAAAGCCTCATGTCGGTACAGTTCGGGAACGAAGCCCAGGGGAATAAAGCCTCATATCAACACAGTTCGGGAACAAAGCCCAGGGGAAGAAAGCCTCATATCAGTATAAGTTTGAGAACAAAGCTCAAGGGGAAGAAAGCCTCATGTCAGTACAGTTCGGGAACGAAGCCCAGGGGAATAAAGCCTCATATCAATACAGTTCGGGAACAAAGCCCAAGGGAATAAAAGCCTTATATCAGTATAGTTTGAGAACAAAGCTCAAGGGGAAGAAAGCCTCATGTCGGTATAGTTCGGGAATAAAGCTCAGGAGGAATAAAGCCTCATATCAACACAGTTCGGGAACAAAGCCCAAGGGAATAAAAGTCTTATATCAGTATAGTTTGAGAACAAAGCTCAAGGGGAAGAAAGCCTCATGTCGGTATAGTTCGGGAATAAAGCTCAGGAGGAATAGAGCCTCATCTCAACAGTTCGGGAATAAAGCTCGGGAGGAATAAAGCCTCATCTCAACAATTCGAGAATAAAGCTCGGGAGGAATAAAGCCTCATCGCAACAGTTCGGGAACAAAGTACAGGGGAATATAGCCTCATCTCAATACAGTTCGGGAATAAAGCCCACAGTCCAAACAATCATGGAATAAAGCCCTATCTCTACACAGTCAGCAGTTCGGGAATAAAGCTCGGAGGAATAAAGCCTCATCTTAACAGTTCGGGAATAAAGCTCGGGAGGAATAAAGCCTCATCTCAATACAGTTCAGGAAGGAACAGGCCGAGAATGGCACTCCAAGAATGGAAGCACGGTTCGGGAATGAACCAAGGGTCGCAGCACCTCACCACCAAATCAAAGCAACTCAACACATGGTAAGTCAAGTGGCAGCTGGCGAGCCAGGTAAGTAGAAATGCATTGCATAACTTTGATAGGATTGTCACTGTTGCACATTACACAAGTCCCATCAAAGTGGGGGCGACTGTAGGCACTGCATTTTTACACATGAGTCCCTATGATGAGTCTCATTTTGGAGACACTACCTTTTAAGTCACGGAGGTCACGGGAAACGGACATCGGAAGGGGAAATTCAGAATAAACAAGGTTCACTGTTTTCGTTCGTGCTACGTTCGTGTTTACGTTCGAACGTCAAACGGATTGCGGGCGTTCGGAGCCGCGTTCGAGTAAGCGTTCGAACGGTGTCGGTAATTCTGGTTTTGCTGCTAGCCTCACATCCAGCCCAATTAGCCCCCCAAAGCCCATAAAACACATCCCAATTTAAATAAATAAATATTAATTAAAACATTAACTAAATAATATAATAATCAAATTAATTAAATGATTAAATAAAACATATACCAAACATAAAATAAACAATTACCAACTTAAATAAAATCATGCCTAAATTAAACAAATCACACACTAAATCAAAATATAATCATGCCTAATTAAAATCAATCAACCAATTATATTCCCAATCTAATAGATTATTCCCAAACTTAAAATATTGTATTCCTAATCCAAGCCAATCAAATATCCAACCTTCCCTATCTAGCCAAGATTTGTCCCCCCTCAATCTTTGACTTCCCTTAACCAAACCAAATCAAATCTCTTGACTTCCTTAACCAAACCAAATCAAATTCCTTTCCTTGTCAAACCTAACCCTTTGCCTATAAAAAGAACCATTCACCAACCTTCTCAAGGCTAGCTAGCTAGTCTCTAACTCATACACAACACACATAAAAACTACAGGAAGAAGACACCCAAAAACAGTAAGCAAAAGATAAAGAGGAAATAGGAGCAGAACGGAGTTGGAGCCGCAAGCAAACCAGTAAAGACAACGAACGAGAACAATGAACCAGTGAACCGGGAGAGTTGCGGAGCATCCACCCATCCGACGATCGTGTACCATACATTCGAGAGGTGATTTAAAAGGTTAGACCTGAGGGTACCTTTTCATTAGTTTATATTCATTGTTTATTGAATTCTATTCGCATGAGAGTCGTCTATGAATGCATGTTGTGGTCTTTGAGTAGATAAATATGCATGAATTATGAGATGTAATATGTTGTGGGTATTGGAGGAATGAGAGATGTGTCAACTCTCGCGGTATATCGGATGGAAACCCGGACATAAATTTCATAGCCGATTCCGAATGGACGGTAATATGATCTGTACTCGGGCCACAACTCCACGTACCGCTTGAGTAAACGGCACCATCTCTCTTTCGTTGTGTTGCTTTTTGTTTATTTAGTTTTCTCTTGAATTCAAATATTGTTTATCTTTGTATGATTCAACCAAGCGCATGGGCTTAGTGAGTTAGTCTAAAGGGGTCCTCTCTTTGAGAGATCAAGAGCCCCAAAAGGTCACCTTTACGGCAGTGCTTCGCCGCGCCCCTTTATTTTCTATTTATTGCATCATATTTCATGCATCAGGTCCGTTTCCGTTCGAACGCGTTCACGAACGCAACTCGAACGCGCATGTGTTTTTGCCTTATTATGTGTCAGGTCTCGTATCCGTTCGAACGCGTTAACAAACGCCATACGAACGTGAGCTTTCTGTCTCATCTCCGTTCGAACGCGTTTACGAACGCTACTCGAACGTGAGCATTCTGTTTCATTTCCGTTCGAACGCGTTTACGAACGCTACTCGAACGTGAGCATTCTGTTTCATTTCCGTTCGAACGCGTTTACGAACGCTACACGAACGTGCACACACTGAACTGAGTCTGTCTTATTATATTCATGCATAATTGCCTATTGGTTGATCTTTCTTATGCAAATGCGTCACAATTCGTATGCTTATGTCATGATAACATTTGAGTATTATTTCTTGCGGTATATCGGATGGAAACCCAGACGTAAATTCCGTAGCCGATTCCGAATGGACGGTAGTGCGGTCTGTACTTGGGCTACAATTCCACGTACCGCTTGGAAAAGTGCCCATATGTGTGCTTGTAGGGTCAATATGTGTGCTTGCGTTTTCCTGAATGTGATATGTAAATTTGTATGTTCGTTGCTATCTTGATATATGTTAAGCATGCAATTTAAATATGAGATATATGTAAAAGCGTACACATAAGTTTTATTTTGCATATGAGAATTTAGAAGCATGATACTATTGGAAATAGTGTTACTTAAGCTTAGTTAATTATTACATGAATCCTTTCATTACAAGTGACATAAGTAAGGGACCATTCCGAACCCAACGGTTTGAGGTCTTCCCTTGCGAGGGGTGAGTGCGGCCTTAAATCTTTGTCCCGGTTCACACCGGGTGGCGACTCCATGTTATGTAATCCTTCCCAATTAGGCCGCGAGCCTAGAACGGCGTCGCTCAGTTTCTGTGTCCCACAATTACATATTTTAGAAATTCGTATAGGCCCTTATTTCAACGAACATGCATAATACATTTAAGAGTCTAATCTTTCTGATCACAGTTTATTTATATAGTACATGTTGTTGGAAAAATGCTTATTTATAAGCATTTTGAGGCTCAATTTTAAGCATGGTCCACTTCGTGTTAGTGGTTGTTATTGAATGATTCGGATACTCCTCCGTGAGTACTTCGAAATGGTATATTCATATGCTTAAAATGGTGCTTGGGTGAATGAGAAATTGTTGCTCAAAGTTCACAATTTTCAAGCCTTTTGTAATTCCATAACAGCTAATTTAATTAGCTTGGTGGTTACAAAGTTTAATCTCTCCATAAGTGCTAATTTAATTAGCTTGGTGGTTACATAGTTTAATTTCCATTAGTGCTAATTTAATTAGCTTAGTGGTTACAACAATGTGTAACATCTCCCATTATGAAATTTAATTGGCAAGTTAATTTCTATTAATTGAGATGTGTTTTTCTTTTCCTATATAAACAATATCAGTTCTTGTTTACAAGATATGAAATAGAAAATAGAGAAAGACATAGCACATACATGAAAGATATTTTTCTTTGTTTTTGGAAGGGTTCAAGCACTTTTGTGGTTCGTTGGGAACGGGATTTGGTGGTGCCCATACTCGTTCGGGTTTTCCGTTGTATCATGGGAAACAAACGTCCCAAGTTCTACTGCACCTACGGTAGGGGTGAATTTGTTTTAAGGATATTGTTGTAATCAACAAGCCTCGGGAAAGTGAAGAAGATCATCAATTTCAGGGTCTAACTTACAACAACAGCCTCTACCTCTACTGATCAGCCTCTACCTCAGCAAAACACAGCCTCTACCTCTGCTGTCAGCCTCTGCCTTAGCCTCTCTCTGCCTCTGCCTCTGCCATCAGCCTCTGCTGTCAGCCTCTGCCATCAGCCTCTGCTGTCAGCCTCTGCTGTCAGCCTCTGCCATCAGCCTCTGCTGTCAGCCTCTGCCCTTCAGCCTCTGCCTCCGCTCTCAGGGTCTGCCTGCCTTCAGCTCCTGCCCTTCAGCCTCTGCCTCCGCTCTCAGGGTCTGCCTCTGCCCTCAGCCTCCGCTCTCAGCCTCTACCGTCAGGGTCTACTCTCAGGGTCCGCCGTTAGGGTCTGTTTGAGGATAATAATTATAATTGTAATTTTGTCATATTCGGATTTCCCAATTACCGTGTAATAATTGTAATAATTGTTGTATACAGTCTTAAAACAAATCCGACTCTGTGGATATGGAAATCAGTCCAAACACAGTAGATCCGAATATGGCAGCCTCTTCGGCTGGCCAGAATGTTGTGGCAGCCCCCGTGGCTGACCAAGTGCAGTGGCAGCCCCTTCGGTTGGCCAACTTGCATCAGCCTCTGGGCTTAATATGGCAGCCGTTGTGGCTGGCCAAGGTATTTCTGCCTCAATGGCTAGACAACCTGTTGGACATGTGAGCCATGTCAATCCTGCTGCAGAAAAACCTGAAAAATTCAGTGGTCAGAATTTCAAAAGGTGGCAACAGAAAATGTTCTTCTACCTGACCACGTTGAACCTTGCGAGGTTTCTAAAGGAAGATGCTCCTGTACCCAAAGAGGGTGAGATTGATATCCAAGTCATCAGTGCCATTGAAGCTTGGAAACATTCTGAATTCCTATGTCGGAATTATGTGCTGAATGGGCTAAGTGATTCCTTGTACAGTGTGTACGCTGGAATGAAAACAGCTAAAGGGCTTTGGGAATCTTTAGATCAAAATATAAAACTGAGGATGTCGGTACTAAGAAATTTGTCGTAGGCCGTTTCCTAGAGTTTAAAATGATTGATTCCAAAACTGTGATAAGCCAAGTACAAGAACTGCAGATTATTCTAGCAGAAATTCATGCTGATGTGATGAGTTTAAGTGAAACCTTCCAAGTAGCCTCGATAATTGAGAAACTACCACCTGGTTGGAAAGATTTCAAGAATTATTTAAAGCATAAGCGAAAAGAAATGAGCATTGAAGACTTGATTCTTAAGCTAAGAATTGAGGAAGATAACCGAGTTTCTGAAAAGAGAGGAATGACTCATGAGGCCAAAGCAAATGTTGTCGAACATGGCCATAAGAACAAGAACCTCAAGAACAAAGGGTCAAAGATGGGCCCTAAAGGAGGAGTTTCCAAGAAATCAAAATTTCAAGGAAAATGCTTCAACTGTGACAAAATGGGTCACAAGTCTTCTGAATGCAGACTGCCGAAGAAGAAAAAGAAACAAGAAGCTAATGTGCTAGAAAACATGACTCAAGATGTTTCAGACATTAACCTTTCTGCTGTGGTTTCTGAGGTGAATCTGGTGGGTTCTAACCCAAGAGAGTGGTGGATTGATACTGGTGCCACTCGACATGTATGCTCAGACAAGAGCATGTTTTCTTCATTTGAGCCTGCTGAAAATGGGGAAAAGATATACATGGGAAATTCAGCAACATCTGAGATAGAAGGTCAAGGAAAGGTGATTCTGAAGATGACCTCTGGGAAAGAGTTGACTCTGAACAATGTTCTGTATGTACCTGAAATACGGAAGAATCTTGTGTCTGGATCGCTTCTGAACAAGCATGGATTCCGGATGGTGTTCGAGTCTGATAAAGTAGTTTTGACTAAAAATGGGATGTATGTGGGAAAAGGGTATGTAACTGATGGGCTTTTTAAGCTCAATGTAATGGTTGTTAAACCCAAAAATATCAATAAAGCTAGTTCTTCTGCTTATATTGTTGAGTATTCTAATCTTTGGCATGGTAGATTAGGACATGTTAATTTTAATTCATTGCGAAAGTTAATTAACATGAATCATATTCCCAATTTTAAAATTGATAACAAACATAAGTGTGATACTTGTGTTGAGGCAAAACTAACAAGATCATCTTTTCATAGTATTGAAAGAAACTCTGAACCACTTGATCTAATTCATACCGATGTATGTGATTTTAATTCAATACAATCGAGAGGCGGTAATAAATATTTTATTACCTTTATTGATGATTGCACAAGATTTTGCTATGTGTATTTAATGAAAAGCAAGGACGAAACTATAGAGAAATTTGTTCTCTATAAGAATGAAGTTGAGAACCAACTGAATAAAAAATTAAGGAGTTAAGAAGTGATCGTGGTGGTGAGTATGTTTTCCCTTTTGAATCACTTTGTGAACAAAATGGAATCATACATCAAACCACAGCTCCTTATTCGCCTCAATCCAATGGGATTGCGGAACGTAAGAATCGTACCTTGAAAGAGATGATGAACGCTATGTTAATCAGCTCTGGCTTACCTCAGACTATGTGGGGAGAAGCTGTCTTATCAGCTAATTACCTTTTAAATAAGGTACCACGGAAAGAAGCAGGGAAAACTCCTTATGAAATGTGGAAAGGAAGAGTACCTTCCTATAAATTCCTTCGAGTGTGGGGGTGTCTTGCCAAGGTAGTCATTCCTCCACCTAAAAAGGTGAAGATAGGACCAAAAACTGTTGATTGCATTTTCATAGGATATGCTCATAACAGTAATGCTTATCGATTTCTTGTGCATGAGTCTAATGTACCAGATATTCACAAGAATACGATAATGGAATCGAGGAATGCATCTTTTTTCGAATACGTTTTTCCTTGTAAAACTAATTCGAATTCAGATGTGCACAAACGGGCACATGAGACTATCATTGAAGATAGTCAGGACCGAAACAAATTAATGTTCCAGAGGATCAACAAGTTGTTGAACCTGAACTAAGACGTAGCAAAAGAGCTAGAACGGAAAAATCATTTGGTCCAGATTTTCTGACATTCTTGTTAGAGAATGATCCTCAAAGCTATAACGAAGCTGTAAGGTCAGCTGATGGTGCCTTGTGGAAAGATGCCATCAATAGTGAAATTGAATCCATCTTACAAAATCACACCTGGGAGTTAGTGAATCTTCCTCCAGGATGTAAACCTTTAGGGTCCAAGTGGATTTTCAAAAGGAAAATAAAGGCAGATGGATCAATTGACAAGTACAAAGCAAGACTTGTAATTAAAGGTTATAGACAACGTGAAGGTCTTGATTACTTTGATACTTATTCTCCTGTAACGAGAATAAATTCCATAAGGATGATACTAGCGATTGCAGCGTTGCGCAATCTTGAGGTACATCAGATGGATGTGAAAACAGCCTTTCTGAATGGAGATTTAGATGAAGAAATCTACATGGAACAACCTGAAGGTTTTATAGCTCCAGGACAAGAAAAGAAAGTCTGTAAGTTAGTTAAATCCTTGTATGGATTGAAACAAGCCCCGAAACAGTGGCATAAAAAGTTTGATGACACCATGTTGGCAAATGGTTTCAAAATCAATGAATGTGATAAATGCATTTATGTCAGAGAGACAGAAGTTGGCTATGTCATTTTATGTCTCTACGTTGATGACATACTGATTGTCGGGAGTAATGTCAAAATGGTGAAATCTACCAAGAATATGCTGAAATCCAAGTTTGACATGAAAGACATGGGTCTTGCAGATGTCATTCTGGAATAAAGATCTCGAGAAGTCCAGATGGACTTATTCTTGATCAGTCGCACTATGTGGACAAAATTCTTGGTAAATTCAACAATAATGATTCAGCTGTGGCTAGAACTCCTTTAGATGTGAGTCTACATCTATCGAAGAATAGGGGAGATGGTATATCTCAAGTAGAATACTCTAGAGTGATCGGGAGTTTGATGTATCTATCGAGTTGTACAAGGCCTGATATAGCCTGTACAGTAAACAACTCAGCAGCAGATATACGAGTAATCCAGGGGTTGATCACTGGAAAGCAATAGTGAGAGTACTTAGGTACTTACGTTTTACTCGTAATTATGGGTTGCACTATCATAAATATCCAGCTGTAATCGAAGGATACAGTGATGCTAATTGGATATCTGACATGAAAGACTCAAAGTCTACTAGTGGTTATGTGTTTACACTAGCAGGTGCAGCTATATCATGGAAATCCTCCAAACAGACTGTGATAGCCAGATCTACAATGGAATCAGAATTCATTGCATTAGACAAGTGTGCTGAAGAAGCAGAATGGCTTCGAAATTTTCTAGAGGATATTCCAAGTTGGCCTAAGCCAGTGCCAGCAATTTGCATTCATTGTGATAGTCAATCTGCAATTGGAAGGGCACATAACAATATGTATAATGGTAAGTCTAGACATATTCGTCGTAGACACAATACCGTTAGACAATTACTCTCTACTGGAGTTATTTCGATTGACTATGTAAAGTCAAAGGATAACATTGCGGATCCGCTAACCAAAGGGTTAAATAGAGAGTTAGTTGTGAAATCATCGAGGGGAATGGGACTGAAGCCCATTAGATAAATGTTTATTACGAAGGAAAACCCAACCTTGTTGACTGGAGATCCCAAGATCTAGGTTCAATGGGACAACCTACTCGTAAAAGACATAATTGGATCACTGTGGGGGTTACCCTCTAGTCCATTCCTATGATGAAATGAAACAGTGATGCTCGTATGGATAGAGGTTAAGCAAAAGCTTTTAATGATTCTTATGCGTCGGGAATCCGAGCAGAGTATTACGAGATACTCTTAAATAAGAAATCACTTATGTGAGAGAGAAGTGGGGCCGCTTCAAAGGGAATTGTACGGGGCACAATTCTTAGAAACTCTTGCAGAACCAGGTAGATGTTCATGGCCAAAATGAACATAATAATGAGAACTCAGATGTGTAGGTAAAATATCTGTGTGATATATATTCTCCATTTACATGAATGGCAGTACAGTTCAATGACATCGCATCGCGTCAACTGTCAGCCAGTAATGAGATATATTTTCACAAGGGAAGGTTCAAAGGCTGTGGCCTACCTATCCTATGCAGGTGTTGAACCGTTGAACTCTTCTAGGTCAAAATAAAAATATTTATAAAAATAATTTTATTCGACGTTTTTCGCCAATTTCATTCATGTGGGGGATTGTTGGAAAAATGCTTATTTATAAGCATTTTGAGGCTCAATTTTAAGCATGGTCCACTTCGTGTTAGTGGTTGTTATTGAATGATTCGGATACTCCTCCGTGAGTACTTCGAAATGGTATATTCATATGCTTAAAATGGTGCTTGGGTGAATGAGAAATTGTTGCTCAAAGTTCACAATTTTCAAGCCTTTTGTAATTCCATAACAGCTAATTTAATTAGCTTGGTGGTTACAAAGTTTAATCTCCATAAGTGCTAATTTAATTAGCTTGGTGGTTACATAGTTTAATTTCCATTAGTGCTAATTTAATTAGCTTAGTGGTTACAACAATGTGTAACATCTCCCATTATGAAATTTAATTGGCAAGTTAATTTCTATTAATTGAGATGTGTTTTTCTTTTCCTATATAAACAACATCAGTTCTTGTTTACAAGATATGAAATAAAAAATAGAGAAAGACATAGCACATACACGAATCTTTTTCTTTGTTTTTGGAAGGGTTCAAGCACTTTTGTGGTTCGTTGGGAACGGGATTTGGTGGTGCCCATACTCGTTCGGGTTTTCCGTTGTATCCTGGGAAACAAACGTCCCAAGTTCTACTGCACCTACGGTAGGGGGCGAATTTGTTTTAAGGATATTGTTGTAATCAACAAGCCTCGGGAAAGTGAAGAAGGATCATCAATTTCAGGGTCTAACTTACACACAGCCTCTACCTCTACTGATCAGCCTCTACCTCAGCAAAACAGCCTCTACCCCTCTGCTGTCAGCCTCTGCCTTCAGCCTCTGCCTCTGCCATCAGCCTCTGCTGTCAGCCTCTGCCTTCAGCCTCAGCCTCTGCCATCAGCCTCTGCTGTCAGCCTCTGCTGTCAGCCTCTGCCGTCAGCCTCTGCTGTCAGCCTCTGCCTTCAGCCTCTGCCTCCGCTCTCAGGGTCTGCCCTCTCCTGCCCTTCAGCCTCTGCCTCCGCTCTCAGGGTCTGCCTCTGCCCTCAGCCTCTACCGTCAGGGTCTACTCTCAGGGTCCGCCGTTAGGGTCTGTTTGAGGATAATAATTATAATTGTAATTTTGTCATATTCGGATTTCCCAATTACCGTGTAATAATTGTAATAATTGTTGTATACACATGTCACCAAATGTAACTAGTGATTATGACATTAATGTCACATGCTACTAGTGCTAGGTATTTATATCTTTCATAACTATCTCTAAGCTTAGTAAGAAGTAAGAAACAAACAAGCAAAATGAAGAGTAAAAGGAGCAGAGTAGCTGTAGTGAGATTAATGAAACCCTTGAATGCAGCTTCTCTGTTTGAGCTGTTTCAATTTCCCTGCCAACTTCAGCATCCGACCTATCATTGTTGATAGTATTTGCGCTTGAATCACTCGGATAGCCAAGCTTCGCCGCGCTTTTACCAGATTTTTTGTGCTGATCTGCTTGTTATCTGTCCCCTTTCAACTGATTTGGGTGCATCTTGAACTGTTGGTTTAAATGTTTCAACTGAATCACAAAATGAAACCCTCCTTGCACGCGGCAAAGTAGGCGTATTCTGAGGTTCATCAGTGGATTCTTGCACCAGTTTTTTTCCCAGATTGAGTGGTAGTTGCTGTATTTTCATCTTTACTACTTAGCACTGATGGCCTTGATGGAATCACTGAAGTAGAATGCCTGCGAATTAGGCCTGTTCTGCCCAAAACACTTATTCTACTACGCGGATTATCTGGTGATGAGGCATTACTACTTGAGTCATCCTTGCTTCTTCCCCACTTCTTTATGCTACGCATCAAATCAAATTCCTTAGTAATACTTCTCTGGCTATTCGATGAACTTTCAGTTGTCGAACCACTGTCAATTTCACTGCTGTCCGTTGAAGAGGTTAAAGAAGAAATGCTGTCAAAACTGTGGTCCAAAACTGGTTGTTTAGCATTCATCTGAGACATAATTATGCTTCCATTGTTACTGATATCGGAATTAGAGGTCCTTCTTGATGGTGTTTGATAATTTTGAGTTTCAAACCTCAAGCATGCATTGAGCCAGCGTTGGTACACTAGTTCTTCGACCATGTTAAATCTGTTCGTCTGCATTTTTTCGACTTCTTTTGAAAGGCCTTCATTCGTATGCCTCAACGTATGTATCTCTTCCTCTATCTTGGCAACAATTTTATCCTGTGAAACAAAGATTTCAATCATCAATGTTCAAGAATAATGAGAGCAGAAATTAATGAGACTATACTTTTTACCTCTTTCATGTTGGAAAGTGCTTAATTCTAGCTTGTGTATCAAGTAATTTAACCGACAGATTCCTCTTTTCTAACTCCAGTTCTTTATTCATCCTCTGCATCTCCACCATTTCTAACTCAACTTGTCTAGCAGCATTATGTTTCTCAACATTCATGCCATCATTAACAGAGGTTTCCTTGTTGCTGTGAAATCTTGACACTTGTTGTTCAAGCATCAGCAAACTCCGTCTCATGTTGCTTGCATTGTAATCCATCTTCAGCTTCAATTTCTCTATCGTCTCTTTTGCCATCTCTAGCTGCGAATTGGCCAAGCTAGCCTGCCTCATTTCCTCTTGCAAATTCTTTACCTTATCCTGCAATGAATCAGTAGCGCCATTTAGCGTGTCAATCGCCTTCATCTTGTCATCCAAGTCCTGCCGCAACTGAGCAATGTATGACTGCTGCTCTTTCAGGCCATATAGTTCAAGCAACTTTCTCTCAAGGATCAACTTCCCCTTCTCCAATTCTTTCCCTAGATTATGTAGCAGCTCCTGCTCTAAATCTTGTTTCATTTTCCTTTTAACCTCCTCTTTTGCCTGTGATTTCTCCTCTGTAAACTTTTCTTCCTCCTCTGTTTCAATCTGTTGCAAGCTTGAGACTTTTTTCACTACAAGTACATGCAAGTACCAATCAGAATTAGCAAAACCAACACAAAATCACACTTCAATGAATCCAAAAATATTTAAAACAGTGGCGTAGCTAGAACATTGATTCAGTGAGGGGGTAAATCAAAATAATCTCATTAATAAACTAGATTTTTCATTGATTTATAAAATATATTTTATCAAATTTTTAGATTGAGCGGGGGTAATTACTTTGCTTGCCTTTATGTGGCTCTGCCGCTGTACTAAAATATATTAAACAAAGCCAAAACTAGTATAAATTTGTAAACGATCACATTAAAAAGGCAATAAAATTTGATTATATCATGATAAAGCATATGAAAAAGCACCTGAGTGTTTGATATTGGAAGAGTTTGGCTTCTTGGAAGAGTCTGTATTAACCTGAGAAACAGCTAAAGCTGCAACTGCAGCAGCAGCAGCCAGGAAGCTCAGCCTGAATATCATGTGAAGTGATTGATATAAAAAGCATAAGCATATTTCAGATACCCAACTGGAAATTGGTCTTGTAATAATAAACTGAAACTTAGTATTATAATTTCAACCATCACTGTCTATCCTTATCAGTCACATAAATATCTACAACGGTTGATAAATCTCATCAACAAGTAGTGGTTGATCTTTTTTGCTAAGTACTGCCATTTAAATTTAATGCTCTTTTTGGAAGCACTTGTTACCCACAATTGCAAAAGTTAAAACAGAACACATCTACATACATCTATCAGTTTGATAAATATCCAAGATGCTAGCAACAATCATTTGTCATATTTTTGAAATCTTTGCCGACAATTTCTCCACTTATGTTGTAATAACTAAATAGGATCTCGTCCCCAAAGGGCGTGACTTGGTGGTGTAGGGTTCGGGATCTCACATTGAGGTCCTGAATTCGAATCTAGTGAGTTCATTTCTTATAAGAACCTGAGACAGCCGAGAGTTTTAACAGCTCGTGTTGAGCATCGAATCAACTGTTAAGTCAACTGTCAAGAAATAACGATCGTGACAAACTCTTGTGGCATACTTCGTTGGATCCTTATCATATGTACTTCTCAATTCGTTATGTTAGAATAAATAAAAGCGAGTTAAGAGACCAATAAATGAGGGAATATATTCGAGGAGCACTCATATTTAATGATAAAAGCTTATATTAACAACAACATGGCAAGGAATTTTAGTTCAGTGTCAGTGTCAGTGTCATGGACTGTTTCAGAATCCCAGTTTCGTGGCAACCAAGAGAATCAAACAAACAAACAAAAAAGAAAATCTTATTATTTAATTTTAAACCCAGAAAATAATATTTGCTTTACCGATGGGCCGACGGTATACCCGGACAGGAAAAAGCAGCGTGGCTCTTTAACCCCATGCAATAAGAATAAAGTTTTGTCACTCTTAGGGGTAGGGTCTATCATTTTGACCACTCTCACTTGATGCTTCCACTTAAATCCGGCCACGGTTCCGATTTTGAATCGGAATCGAACCGGTTGGAATTTGACGGTTCAGGTTCCAATCGGTTTCGGTTCCGGAATCATAACCATAATATTTTGTTTCGGTTAGGGTTCACTCCTAACCGAATCGAAATAGAACCGCTGGAACCGAACAGATCTAATGGTTCTATGGTTTCAGTTGGAATCGTAGGGCTCCCAACGGCACTAGCCGTTGGGAGCAGCAAAGGCTCTCTGTCTTATTTTCAAAAAATAATTAAAAAAATTAAATTACTAAATTATCTTTAATAACATTAATAAAAATGTTAGTTTTATGGGCATTTTAGGTATCGCAAATTATATAAAATTCTATAAATATATGTCATTTTTCATTTTTTCAACACACCAATTCTCAATTCTACAATTCTCTCATTCTCAATTCTCTCATCTACAATTTCTCATTCTCAATTCTCTCATCCTTTAAAATTTATTTAACAAAAAATGACAAGCTCATCTGAGAACACCATGTCAAATATGTCAACCCAAGAGAGGGGTCTTAGTATCGGTACACGGAGAATAGAAGGTAAGTCTCGTTCTTCTGATATTTTCAAAATTCATTTTCATTTAGTCGATACTGAAAATGAAGGTCCAATGACAATATGCAACCATTGTGTGATTTCTTGCAAATTTATTGGTAGATATGATAATATGAATAAACATTTGGAAAGACATCATGCCGCTGAAATTGGACTTGATACAACGCAAACTCAAATGGCCAGGTACGCATCATCTAGTAGAGATACGAGTTCTTTAGATTTATTTAAATATTCTAATGCTAAAAATATTAAAGAATTTGCTAAATTAACTTATATGACACATCTTTCTTTAGGTTTTGGTGAAAATATTGCTTTTACTAATTACGTTCAAAATGCTTTAAATCTTGTTGCTTGTAGAATGACTATAAATACAACAAAACGTCACATTTTTAAATTATACAAATATGATAAAATTATTTTAAATGAAATATTTAAAAATATTAAAGGTCGTCTTTCTATTTGAAGTGACAATTGATGAACACACTCATACATGGGTGTGACTTGTCATTGGATTGATGCATCGTGGAACATGAAAAAATGACTTATTGCATTTAGAGTTTTTTATGAACAACATACTGCATAAAATATTTATAGAATGATGAAAATAATTTTTGATAACAATTGGTTTTGATAATGCATCGGCAAATGCTGCATCAATTAAAGATTTAACAGAAATATGCCAACTAAATTTGGGGGGTCGATTTTTTCATGTTCATTGCACATGTCATGTCCTTAATTTATGTGTTCAAGATTATCTGACTTGTTTAGCAACTTTCATTGATCCTATTAAGATTGCACTTAATTGTATTTGATCATATTCTCAAGTTAGGAGAGAATAAGCCAAGTTTTGTAAATTAAATGGTATTAAAGCTATAAAATTTTCATGAGATGTTCCAACACGTTGGAATTCAACTTATTTTTTTTATGTCAAGCTTTTCAATATAAAGATGCATTATGTAGTTTTTTTTCATAATATGTTCAACATATCACACTTTTTCATAGTTAATGGGATATTTGTGATTTTTTTTTAGATATTTTAAATTTTTTAATGATGCTATAAATATTTTTAGCGGAGTTTATTATCCTACAACATATTTACTTCTTGTTGAAAATTTCAATATTGTAGGTATTCTATTTGAACATGTTGATAGTTTTGATCATAATGATATTGTTTTGCTTGAATCTATTGTTGTTATGAATAGTGTCTTACAAGCTTACTATGAATATTTAGAAATAGCTGATGAAATTGATATTACAAGAATTATAACTAAAATAAAAAATGATTTAAACGATTTATTGAATGATTATATTAGTAGATATAACTTGCAATCAGAAGGACAATCTAATAGTAGCGAACCCATAATACAATCAAGATTTATCGTAGGTGATCGTTAGTTACTACAACAAAATAAAAAACATAGGGATAACACGACTAATAATCCAGAATTAGATAATTATTTATCAACAAATTTCGAGTCTCATACTGAAAGTTTAGTGAATAAAAATTTTCAAATCCTTGAATGATAGAACCGACATCAAAATATATATCTTGTATTATCAATTATTGCTAAAGAGTTGCTGGCAACACCTGTTTCCACCATTGCGGTTGAGCAACCTTTAGCATGAGAGACAATATATTAGAAGCGAGACGGTCTTCATTGTTGGGGTTTTGGGCGAAGGGCGCGACAGAAGCGTTGTTCGGACGAAATCGTAATTTTAAAACTTTTTCAAATTACCAAATAAATTATTCAATATCTAATATGAATAATTTATTCATATTTCACCTAAACACATTTATTCGATATCAAATAACGACATAAATATAAAAGAAACGTCGCAAAATTTTTACGAAAAATATTTTTCCGCAAAAATGACGCAAAACGTATTTTTGACCGAACCGACCACCCAACACTTATGGGGACTGCCCAGGTCAGCTCCAATAGTGTTAGGGCAGTTCGTGGGCTGTCCGAACAGTGACAAATTCAATGTTTGGACAGCCGTCACCCGGTTGGCTCAAAAGTCACCCGGTAACGCCGTTTTTGGCCGTTTTCGCTTATTTCAACTCCGAAACAATTTCCGGTAATTGTTCCAACACCCAAAACACATCAAATACATTCATAAGACATATTTTTTTTTAAATCAATATATACACTAATTTTTTCAGATCTGATCCAGAACTCAAATTTGTCAATTTTCATGCTTTAAATCCAATTTTTCAAGATTAATCCAATTAATCAAAACACCAATTAAAGTCACCATACATGAACCACTCAAGAACAATTCTAGGCATTACAAGATTGGTCATAACACTCTAGAATAGCAACTCATCATCAAATGATCAATTTGAACAATAATTACACTAATATCATCCAAATCACTTCACACATGCACCAACACTTCCAATTCCATTCACCAAAACCAAAAGCCCCAATTTTCAACAAGTAAAGAAACCCTAAAACTATTCTAGGAACACAAGAACAAGAAAAATAATTTTCTAAACTCAATAGTATTAAAGATTACCTTTTAATCTCCAATTTCCTAAGCTTTTTCTTGTGTTTTTTTCTTTTCAACTTGGATCATCAAGCAAAATGAAACCTTTTTTCTTTAAGGAACTCTCGGCCATGGAGGATGGATGATTGAAGAAGAAAAAATTTCCCCTTTTTAAATAGAAGTGACCGACTCTATGGGGCAATTTGATCATTTGTCACATTTAATCCAGTTAAATAAATCAAACTTTATATTAACAAATCATATTTGGACAAATAAAGTTTAATTAAATCATGGCATGTGTACAAATAATAATTAGTCATATTTCATAACATTTATGAAATATAGATATTATTTAATCATTTAAATATTTAACATTTAAATATCTAAATAATTAATTAATATAATTATTATATATGTATTTTTATTTACAATAAATAACAAATACATATATTAATGACATGTGTCAAAATCTCATTTGACGATTAATTAATATGTATTTAATCAAATTATATATCAAATACAAATACACAATAATTATTAAATGACCAAAATCCCCCAATGCATGTGTTATCGTTTAACCGTTTAAACGATTCAAATTAACTCATTTAATCCGATGAAGTATTATGAATAATCTGTATTATTCCTATCGCGTTACCCAAGTGCTAAACAAGTACACTTCATATTGTGAGACTCTCTAAGTTTAAGTTTATCCGTCACGAAATCCAATTTCGTGTCCATAGTTCGCCCACTCATTAATTATGACGACCACAAATAATCTTGCTAAACTATGCAATTCAAGGTCATTGCATACGTATAATCTCTCTGTCACATGCTATCCATATTATACATGAGATATAGATAATAACGTCAAATTTGTTCGGTATAATAGAGTCGACTTTCAATTTACGATCTCTAAATCAAACTCGGAACTGATTTCCGAAGTTATACCACGGCTATGGATTTACTAGATCACAAACACGTGAGGATGCCTATGCCCTGTACACAGGACTGACAGATCCTATCTTGATACGCACATGATATCATGAGCATCAGTCCACACCCAACGAACAAGCAGAGGTCTGATCATGAATAGATCGGTGACGTGACTGCCATCAAAGTGTGGATGATAACTCATATATCCACAGTGGTATCTCAAGTCAAATGACCAATATGCTCGCTCAACTCGAGAAAATTCCTATTGACGTTGGTGTACCATATATTAGGAAATTTTCAGTGAGTCGTTCAGTGTTTATCAAATAAACACTTACATGTCTATACGAGTCTGACTCATGGTTCATTGGGATAAATCATCGGACCAAGTCACGATATACGA
This sequence comes from Zanthoxylum bungeanum, assembly GCA_019454045.1. NCBI lineage: Eukaryota > Viridiplantae > Streptophyta > Magnoliopsida > Sapindales > Rutaceae > Zanthoxylum > Zanthoxylum bungeanum. Next base: position 88,082 of record SKCR01038328.1, on the reverse strand, counting down.
CATGTACTGGTCTCAGCGGATTTTACTAACCGACCCGTGTTAGTAAATCTTGACCATGAACTTTATTTAAGGATATACATCTTATAGTGCGCTTCCCAATGTCAATTACAAACTACGTTGTAACTGCACACTACATTGTAAATCCCAGTGTCTTTGTCTAATATACATGTATCACTAAACCAGATTCAGTTTCGATCGAATCGTAATTGAATATCCGATCGTAATTAGATCGAATATGTGTATAAAAGACAAGAGGTGCTACCATTAAATAAGTAATATTACGGAAAATGAAATTGCTCGTATTTATAAATCAGACATAAATACGATTCAGATTGGCACTCTGAGCACCAACTCTATCATTCATTACATTCAAACACTTTAGAAGCAACAACATGTGTGGATGATTGGACTCGATCTGATATGAGGCAACAAGAATATGCCCCCGATGAGTTTGAAGACTTATTCGACAATGCATCTGTAAGCGGAACGGGAGCTGAAGGATCAACAAGCACTGATAATAATGATTGATCAGTAAATAATTGTAAATTACAATGGGAACTATCTTAAAATTACAATGGAACTACGTGATATTTGATTCCTCTCACCTCTGGAGGATACGTAGGCAACTTAAGTTTTTAAAAATTTAAGTTCAAGCTCTTTAATTTAATAATTTTTTAAAATTTTATTTAGATAAGAATTTTATTTGTAATTTAATGTAATCTAAATTCAAATTCATAATTTTAAATAAATTTTTTAATATTGTATTTTAAAAAAATCATTATTAAAATTTGAAAAAAAAATTAAAAATTAAAAAATAAACTGAATGGAACCGGAATGGAACCGTTCGGTTTCGGTTCCACATAAGTGTGAACCGAAACCGAACCAGAATTATCCCCACACTTGTGGAACCGGGAACCGGCCAGTTCAGTTTCGATTCGGAATCGAACCAGACCGATAGCCGGGTCTACTTCCACTTTTCATTACACCCTCAAAATTTTCAATCTTAAATTTCTAAATTTATATTAAATTACTACTTGAATAAGGATAGAGAAAACTCTGATTCGACCTGATCCGATCAAGTCCAAAATTGTTTTAGGCAAAAATGCTGGACTTAGGCAAAAAGACATGAATCCGGTTAGGATACGATTTTTATTAATAAAAATTAATTTTTAATTATATAATTTAATTTTTAATTTTAAATACATATTTATAACTAAATTTTAAAGGTTTAATACAAAAGACACTAAAAATATTGAAATTTTTAATTTTAATTTTCCATTTTTACATATTAAAAAATTCATAAAATATTTTTTTTCAAAAATAAAATTAATTTTCTAAATATTATATCCATTTTATAAATAAAAACTCATATATAAACTTGGACCCGGCCAGCCGACGTCATCCGGGCCCGGGCCTCCACTCGAGTTTATATATTATTTAGGATATTACTTTTATGCCACAAAATGTATATATATTTTCTGCCAAGAATGAACGTATTTTCAATAAATAGCAATGAAAGAATAAAAGAAAATATTCGTTTTATCGTCGTCCTGATTCTTGAAACCCTAAATCCATCCAAATTTCACGTTCAATACATTTAAAAGAAAAAGGCGGCGACTAGACACCAAGCTCCATGGACGCGCGTCGCGCCTCGCAAGTCGTGCCCAGGGTACGGCAGGTTGGTTTCGTGACTCACTCGGACCCGAACCCGCCGCAGCAGCAACCACCGAGTCGGACTCAGTCTGTCCCCATTGAGTCGCACTCGGGCACTCCCGCCGATTCTCCCGCGCTCTCTCCCGTCATGATTCCACCGCCACGTCACCACTCCGAAAACCTCACTCACCTCCGTTCCGCGGCCGTTCCCGTCCCGGAATCCTCGTCCCGTCGGATGGTGGCGGAAGACCGCGTGGCAGTTGTTGGGAGCTACAATCCGGGGGATTCGTTGCTGGGTGCACCGGTTTCGCCGAATTTTTCGGATGTTAATTCTGAGGCTTCAACGACTTTGGGGTGGTTCGGTAGAAACGGTTCCGGAAAATTCTCAGCCGCTTCGAGTTTTCCCGGTGGCGGATTTGACTTGACCACGGTCAAAACGGAGATTTTTACCCAATCAGAGGGCAAAAAACCCACTGCCGTGCCTGGTATAATGTGTTGCTGTTATACATTGCTATGCGTGTTTGTTCATAAGTATAGCTATATCTCAAAATTTTTATTTATAATTAATTAAGCAGAAGCACATCAGTTACCAAACATATCCTATATGTGCTTAGTTATATAGTTTCGGTTGGGAATAGCACGAAATTTAATGTATGCTTTTGCATGATAGAAAGAATGCTGTCAGGATTGATGATATGTAACTTGTATGGTGTGGGGCAAGCCTTGTGTTTAAATGAGGTGAGGAAGATTTAAATTAGAGATTGGAACTTATTGAAAGGATTTTTGTCGACGTGAAAGACTGCCAATAGCGAGCAAATAAGGAATGATGGTATTTCTAAGATTGCCAATATCGAGCAAATAAGGAATGATGGTATTTCTAAGATTGTGGTAATATGAGGGATTCACTAAAATTCTCAAGTTGGTGACACTTGACCTGTGGTGGTTGTAGCTTTTTATCATATAAATATGTTTTATTTTTCTGTCTTTTATAATGTTTTCTGCACATAGTTAAAATGTCAAATTTGCAGAAAGAACGGGAGGGGCTGCTGTGGAAGTGCATAATGAAGCGTCAAGTGCAAAAACAACAAACGCTGAACGACGTGAAGTGTATGAAGCTCAAAGAGCTGCTGCGAAAGGTTCAAAGAGTGAGTGACTTTTTCTCTTCTTCTGTCTTTTGAAAATTTGGAGTGCTATGTGAACTTGATGCATTAATCATTAGAATTTAAATGGGATATATAGATTATTGTTTCCATTAGAAACTAAATCATTTACAATTTCGGTTGACATAAAATGAATGGGCTGAAGTCAGTGTTCTAAAACGCGCTACGCGTTAGTAGGTTCCTAGGAAATTTCTCGAAAATTGGGTATTTCTGAAATTAGTGTTAATGATTGGTGGAATTTAGACAATTTGGTCCTAGGAAAATATTCTTATAGTGATGGGGGTAAAGTTTCTAAATGTTCAATTTGATGATAAGCAAAAAAATTGAAGAAATTAGGGGGTTTTCCAAGAAAATTATGTTTTTTTTTTTGAAAAAATAAGGATTTTTTGGTAATGAAGAAGAAATTAAGCTTGAAAATGGTTAGAGAAGTCAGAAGACGGCATTGATTTGGGGTTAAGTTTGAAAACCCCCCAAAAATCAGCCGCTCTAGCGACTTTAGGCGCTGGAAACGCTGGTCAGGTGACCGGGCACCTAATCCTGCCGCAACTAGCCTAAACGTGTTGCCTAGGTGCAGCGTTTCAGACAGTGGCTGAAGTTGGGAGTGTATTAAGTTATGAATAATGATTTTTTTTTTTTTTCATTAATTATTTAGATTTTAGACAAGAAGTCTTGTTGTTTCTTTTTTATTAATTATAATCTCGATTTGACTCAAAGTTCTGTAAACATGAAAGACTTCCAATAATGAGCAACAAAGCAAAGTATATTTGTGAGGTTGTAATAATGTTTTGAGGATTCACTTAAATTCTTTGGTTGACTGGTGCGTGGTTATACTTTGAAACTTTTCTTATCATTTATAAGGTTTTCTTTTTTCTGCCTTTTATAATGTTTTCTGCACATGATTAAAAATTTAAAATGTAAAACCCTTGCAGAAAAAAGTGGAAGGACTGCTGTGGAAGTGAATAATGAGCCATCAAATTCAACAACACTGAAAGCAAAAACAACAAAAGCTGAACGACGTGAAATGCAGGAAGCTCAGAGAGCTGCCAAAGCAGCTGCAAAAGGCTCACATGGTGATCTTTCTGTTTTTTTCAATATTTGAAATGATACCATGCTATTATTTAGTAATTTTTCATGGATTCAATGCAAACAATCCCAGTATTCTAAAATGCGCTAGGCGCTAGTCTGGCGGCGACCCAACGCCTAACACCTAGAGCGCCTAGTCGGGGCCTAGACGGTTAATCGGAAATTGATAATTTCTATAATTAGGTTTAAAATTTGGTATGATTTGGAGAAATTAATCATAGATAAATATTATTTGAGTAATGGCTAATATTTATAAATGATCAATTTGATGAGAAACTAACAAAAATAGAAAAAGATTAGATTTTTGAAATTATGGTTTATGCTCTAAATTGAGATTTTTTCAAATTGATGAGTTAGAGAGTTAATTTTGTAAAATTAAGGTTATGGTTAGGATTGGGGTGTGAAATTCGGCCGGAAAAAGCAATTAATTTGGAATTCTGCGTTGGTCAACGGCGCTTGACCGGTGAATTTGCGACGAGCGGCTGGCCCCAACGATTTGGGGCCAGGCGCGGCGGCCATAGGCCGCCGAACCTATATGCGCCGCCTAGGCGGGGCTAGGCGGGGCGTTTTAGAACACTTGACAATCCTTGCTGTTTTCATTCTTACACTATTTGGTCAGAGCCCAGAGGGAAGATAATTTTATTGCTGTATTTATTTTCCCTTTGCTGGATTGCAATCTGAAGAATTCTATTTCAAGGCTACTGTGTTTGATCCATAATTGCTCTTTTCAACCTTGGTACCAAAAGCTAAAAAATAAAGTATTGCTTTCTTATTATCTAAGTGAAAAGAAAAGAAAAGTTGAAATAGCAACCAAGTTGTTCTCATTTATAAGTCAAACTAATGCTCGATTATAGGCAGGGAGTCCGGTCTTTTCTTAAACATCTATGTTCTTACTTGTGCCATGAAACTTGAAGACAAATTTTATGTATATTTGGATTTATGTTATTTGAATTTTAGAGGCCTATGCTCATTTGTTATATTCATGTTCTGCATGTTCCTCATTCATGTTGTTTTTATAGCTCAAGGAAATAAATCTGCTGCTGCATCTGGGGGAGCAGGCACTACTACTATTCCGAGGCAGCCTTCACAAAACAGAGATGATCCTCCAGTTACATCTTCAGTTGCAGCTTCTGACAGGAGAGGGGGTGATCGTCCACCAGAAAAAGAGAGGAAGAAAGATGTTCCCCATCCACGCATGCAGTTTGATGATCAAGATCGAGTGAACAAGTCCAAAAAACGTGCAGTGTTCAATCAAACTGAAGCTAAAAACAGAGTTGAATTGTTTCGGCATCTACCTCAGTATGAACGTGGATCACAGCTTACTGATCTTGAATCAAAATTTTTAGATCTTGGTCCAATGCATCCTGCTGTTTACAAGGTACTACCTATGGTGAATTCATTGCTTAATCAAGCTTGCAAGCATTCTAGTAGTAATTGAAACATGGTTATTCAACTTCTGATCATAAATCGAGCTTTTCACCAGACAGTCACTGGCATGACATGTACGCACGCTTATACTTAGATTCATTCTAATTTAATTTACCATCATTATCTATCCTCATTCTATATGAATTGTCGAAATCCTTTGAAATTTAGTTATAGATGTGCTCAGGCATGTATCTGGGCAATTAGGTACTTCACAGTTCACACTTATGCTTAAATGTAACATATGTCTATGGCATATATTCATGTGTTCTTATCATGTAAATGCATCCTGCCTAGGTAGTTCTTAATTGTATGTCAACACACATTAAAGAAATGCTTTGCAACATCCCCAGTGCAAATTTAGTATTGAGGATGTACCTTTTTTCAGTCACAATTAAATAGCAATTTTCATGTCTTTTTGCTGAACAAAGTTGGGGATAATTTCTGTCAATTTCGTTTTCTTGTAGAGTCGTATTTTGTGATCTTATTTGAGTCATATTTGTTTCCTTGTTAAGGTAGACTTAGTTTTCCTTATTTGTTTTAACCTAGGGAAGTAGAATTATTCTAACATAGATGGGTTGGTATTTATACAAGTTCTTTTTTTCATGTACCTCGTGACATCTACTGTCAATCTTCACCCATTTCATGAATCTTATTCATATCTTGTCAATGTCAAATTTTGGTTTGGCTGATTGCTCGTCTAATATGTTAAAAGTGTTTCATGTTGACATGAAAAAGAGATTAATTGGTTGCTCTTGCATTTGAGGACTGGATTTAAAATATGGTGGTAATATAACAGTATATTTTAATTTCCTACTTCCGGATGAAATTAAGATACCCTTAGTGCCTGAGAACAGTATGAATTAATATGACAAATGAACTCTGTCTAGCTTGTTCATTAATGCCACAATAAACTGTCAGGTCGGAGTGCAGTATTTGTCAGGAGATATAACTGGGGGCAATGCTCGCTGTATCGCAATGCTTCAGGCGTTTCAGGAATCCATTAAAGATTACTCTACACCACCAGAAAAAACTCTTATTAGAGATTTAACTGCAAAAATCAGTAGCTATGTCTCATTTCTGATTGAATGCCGGCCACTTTCTATGAGCATGGGAAATGCTATCAGGTTTCTGAAAAGTCATATTGCCAAGCTACCTTTAACTCTTTCTGAATCAGAAGCAAAATCTTCCCTTTGTAACGATATCGAACGTTTCATAAATGAGAAGATAATACTTGCTGACAAGGTGATAGTTAGACATGCTGCTACAAAGGTCAGGGATGGGGATGTTCTTCTCACTTATGGATCATCGTGTGTGGTTGAGATGATTCTATTATATGCCCATGAACTTGGGAAACAGTTCCGTGTTGTGGTGGTAGACTCGCGTCCAAAGAATGAAGGCCAAGCATTACTTCGTAGACTGGTGGCAAAAGGCTTGAGTTGTACATATACTCATATAAATGCTGTTTCTTACATTATGCATGAAGTTACACGAGTTTTTCTGGGGGCTTCCTCTGTGTTGTCTAATGGAACTGTATATTCAAGGGTTGGGACTGCATGTGTTGCTATGGTTGCTCATGCATTTCGAGTTCCAGTACTAATCTGCTGTGAGGCATACAAATTTCATGAGAGGGTACAGCTTGATTCGATCTGCTCAAATGAACTAGGTATGCTCTTTTTTAGAGCTAATTAGATAATATTTTGCTTTCAAAGTGAATGCATTGAAACATCTTCAAGTTGCTCGCAGGTGATCCAAATGATATCAAGGAAGTACCTGGGAAAACAGATGTGAATTCTATGGATAATCAGACCAATGAGAAAAATCTCCAATTTCTCAATTTGATGTAAGTGTTTAGATATTTTCTCAGAGAATAAAAAATGGGAAAGTACATCCCTTTTATCTGTGGATCCTGCTGTATTAATTTGTCTTGGCATGATGGTAACAGGTATGATGCTACTCCTTCAGATTATGTTTCTATGATTGTCACTGATTATGGCATGGTAAGTCATGACGATAAAAAAATTTCTCATTTTATCACTTTATGAGTAGCATGTTAGAGAATGTTTGGTGTCTCGTCCATTTTTGCATAATCAACACCATCTACAGAAGCAAATTGAGAATCAATTAGCTAACAATAAAAGTTTTAGCTACAAAATTACAAGTATGAATGGGAAGTTCAAGTATGGATTAGCTTTTTTTTTTTTTTTCTGTGTCAAATTTAAGATCCAGGTGCTTTGTATTATGATTGATTCATGGTGGTAGAACTAGGCTAATTTATCCATGCTTGAGATTTCTTTAATTGTTAGTTTACTTTTGTTATGTTGTTGTTCTTCCTTATCCTTCTTCTCATTCGTAGATCCCACCGACAAGTGTGCCTGTCATTGTGCGCGAGTATCGGAGGGAGTATTTGTTGATGTAGTAGAACATTAGTTCATCATGGCGAAATTAACAGATGAAGGCAATATTCATCATGCTTCAGTTTTTGTAATTACTGGCTGGGGATTGCCTGCACAGATACAATGGATAGCAAGACTACGAGATTCTTCTACTCTTTTACACTGGAAACCCGCACAAATGTTGATTTTATGTTTGCCAATTTGCTTGAATTTTAATGTCTTTGGTGAATATGATAAAGCGAAGAGTGTGATTTTTCTCCTCTTCTAATTGTTTGCTTTGGAAAGTGCTCTCCTTTAATTTTTACAATCAAATTAGTTATTGTATAGGTTGCTCTTCCCATTCCAAAGGGGAAATTATTATTTTTGCTCCTAAGTTTAGGGAATGTTTAGTAAAATTCAATTTTTTTATTTAAATATGTAATTTTCACCGGAAGTTTTTAAAATACTGTGATTTCCACAAACTAGAAGTGAAAAATGATGATTTTTTATGAGTGAAAATTGATATACGATTAGCAGTTTCAGGTGGAAGTTGATACACTAAATTTTTAGGGCGAAAAATGATGTTTTTCCTTTCCAAAACTCTCTCAGATATTTTTATTTCTAAAGAGAACACGAAAGCCTTGTTTGATATTATGGAAAGATAACAAAATTATGTTCTGTTTGCATATAATTTTTATATTTATTGTTGATGGTATTTTTTAAGCATTATAATATCTAAACAGTACGGCATGGGTAAAAAAGTAATTTCCTTCTTAAAGATCATTAATGCCGACCCGACCACTAGGTGCCAAAAAGTGAAGGGCCGAGCACTTTATCGTCAGTAACCGAGCACTTAAGCTCGGATGACCGGACATTATCAGATTGATGGCAGCATTCCCGATTCAAAGGACTATTATGACCGACTTCATGAAGACCGAGCATATGGCGAGACATGCTCCAGAAGATAAGATACCATATTCTTACGGATAAGATGACAAGTTATCATACTTTCATGTGGTAACTGATAAGTCAGTGTCCTAATAGGATAAAAGAAGTAAATTTAGTTTTGACTAGGAATCCTTATGGGAAAAGTAAATTGTTTCAAACTAGGAAATTCTTGTAGGAGAAAGAATATGATTTCTTCACTATTATAAATAAGGGGGGAAAGCATAGGTTTTGAGAGAGTTTATCAGAATCATTATCATCAAACTTGTAAACACAAGAGATATCAGAGAAGCATATCTCAGTAATAAAAGTACTATTCGGTTTTGTCCATGGACGTAGGTTGGATCTAATCCGTCGAACCACGTTAAATCTCTTTGTCGATTGGCGTATTTATCTGTCTTTTGCTAAGTTTGTTTTGGTTCCCCTATAACCAAACAAATTCACTATTGAGGGAGGATTACCTCGGAAGTAATATTCTCATATTACCCTGAGACCAAAATCAGCCGTCAACAGTTGGCGCCGTCTGTGGGGAACTTAACAATAAGCAGTTCGCGTAGTAAGACGATGACAGAAGGCGGAAATCACCAATCGTCAGGGAATTCAACTACGGATTAGATAGAAGAAAGCATGAGGAGAGACATGGAGGAAAATCAACCCTTTCTAAAATCCATGATGGACCAACTGGAGAGAATGAGAGGGAGGAACTTCGCTTCATCTCCCGGCTCCATGCAACCATCTCAGCAGTCTAGGAATTTTTTTGATTTTGCCCAACAACATGTTTCATCCTAGGAGGGTCAGAATAGAAGTCAAGGTATTGAGCAGCAAGTACTAAATCCCGTTCATCAAGCTTATATGCAGTATGCTTTGCAGGCCCAAGCCGCCCAACAAACGTCGGCTTCGGTTTTGCAATCGCGGCAACAAGCTAAAACTGGAATGTTGGGTCCTGCATCTGCGAAAGATCAAGACATGAGAATGGGGAATTTGAAAATGCAGGAACTGATTTCCATGCAGTCAGCTAATCATGCTCAGGCATCATCATCCAAAAATTCATCTGAGCAGTTTGCTCATAGTGAAAAACAGATGGAACAGCCTCAGCAACAGGTTTCTGACAATATGAGTGGATCAAAACTTCAAACTCATCAGATGGGAGATGGACAGTTAACACCTGCTAATATTACAAGGCCCATGCAGGCAGCACAGCATCAGCAAAGCATCCAAAGTGTGCCCAACAACCAACTTGCGATGGCTGCCCAGTTGCAGGCGTGGGCGCTCGAGCGCAAGATTGATCTCTCAGAACCTGTAAATGCCAGCTTAATGGCACAGCTTATTCCCATCATGCAATCTAGGATGGTTGGTCATCATAAAACAAATGTAAGCAGCACGAGTGCGCCGTCATCACCTGTCTAAGTTTCAAAGCAACATGTGGCATCCCCACCTGTTGCAGGTAAAAACTCTCCACATGCTAGTTCATCAAGCGATGTACCTGGGCAATCTGGTTAGGCGATGGCAAGACCTACAGTTTCCCATATCCCTCTTGGCTCAACCACCAATGCTGCTGTCGTTAATAATGCTAACAACATTGCATTGCAGCAGTTTTCTGTTCAAGGCAGAGATAACCAGGTTCCTCCTAGACAACCAGTGGCAATTGGAAATGGAATGCCTCCAATACATCATCCACAAACATCTTTGAATATGAGTCAGGGTGTGGATCAGCCACTGTCTGTAAAAAATTCAGGTGGCCCGGAAAGTTCACAAATGCAGTACCTTAGGCAGTTAAATCGATCTTCTTCACAATCTGCAATTTCTTCTAGTGATAGAGGCTCAGCTAAACAATTTCTCAACACAAGGTGGGCTGGCTATCCAGATGCCACATCAGCGTTCAGGGTTCACAAAAGACAAAACATCAACTTCATGTTCTTAAGGCTGAGAGACGAAGAAAGGAAGAAGCTGAACGCAAGGCAAAATTGGATGAGATTTCTGAAAAACAGAGGCAAAGAAATCGAGAGCTGGAAGAAAAAAGAAAGGCTCGGAAGAAAAGCACTGTTGGGAAGGTCATCTGATTGGGCTACTAAACCTTACGAGCCTCCTATTCATGCATTGGAGTCTGGAACAGCTGCTGTTCCCACTGCAGCAGCAGCTGCTCCGGCCCCTGGAAAATACGTTTCCAGGTACCTGCGTGGGAAAACTGAAGTTGCCAGTGCAGGGCAATCGCAATCTTCACAATCCGAGGATCGATGGGGCAGTGGTGTCAGGCGAAGCGAAATCTTTGGTCAGGCGGCCCCACCGGAACCTGATTCTGGTCGATGGAGCAGCAGGCGGACTGAAGGTTATGGTCAGGCTCCTCCAGAAACCGACCGACTTGAAAGCCGTATTCAATATTTTGGGGATATACTCGATGCAAAGGAATGATCTGAGATCATGAAAGGCACCAAACCCGTGGGCCACCAATCACATGTGCTATCATAAAAAATCTCGGGCAGAAGTGATCCGACCCGACTCACTTCATTTTTTAGGATCATGACTGCGTCAAGGGATGGAGTGTATGAGGGAGCTCGTGAACCCTTCGCGGTAGGATCAATCTCCCGAAGTCGGAGCGTAACTACCCCATGACTTGCATCTGTAAAGGCTCGGGGCTGGATTTGTTCCGCCGAGGCCTCTATGTGCCACCGGCTCGGGGCTGCATACGTTCCGCAGAGGTTTCGTGATGTAGGCTCGGTGCTGGGTTTGTCCCGCCGAGGCCTCTGTGTGCCACCGGCTCGGGGCCAGATTCGTTCCGCCGAGGTTTCGTGGTGTAGGCTCGGGGCTGGGTTTGTCCCGCCGTGGCCTCTATGTTTCCTTTCGGCTCGGGGCTGGATTTGTTCCGCCGAGGCCTCTGTGTGCCACTTGGTTATCCGGCTCGGGTCTGCTCTTGTACCGCCGAGACCGATGTTTCTTTCCGGATCGGGTCTGCTTTTGTACCACCGAGACCGATTTTTCTTTCCGGATCGGGTCTACTCTTGTACCGCCGAGACTGATGTTTCTTTCCGGCTCGGGTCTGCTATTGTACCGCCGAGACCGATGTTTCTTTCCTGCTCGGGTCTACTATTGTACCGCCGAGACCGATGTTTCTTTCCGGCTCGGGTCTGCTCTTGTACCGCCGAGACCGATGTTTCTTTCCGGCTCGGATCTGCTCTTGTACCGCCGAGACCGATGTTTCTTTCCGGCTCGGGTCTGCTCTTATACCGCCGAGACCGATGTTTCTTTCCGGCCCGGGTCTGCTCTTGTACCGCTGAGACTGATGTTTCTTTCTGGCTCGGGTCTGCTCTTGTACCGCCGAGACCGATGTTTCTTTCCAGCTCGGGTCAGCTCTTGTACCGCCGAGACCGATATGTCTTTCCGTCTCGGGTCTGCTCTTGTACCCCCGAGACCGATGTCTCTTTCCGGCTCGGGTCTGCTCTTGTACCCCCGAGACCAATGTCTCTTTCTGGCTCGGGTCTGCTCTTATACCGCCGAGACCGATGTTTCTTTCCGGCTCGGGTCTGCTCTTGTACCGCCGAGCTCGATGTTTGTTTCAGCTTGGGATCGGGTTACGTCCCACCGAGTCGGCTTCTTTGGACTGGGGATGTAACATTCCCACAAAGCCAAGTCTTTCTTTCAGCTCGGGGTCGGGTTACATCCCACCGAGTCGGATTCTTTGAACTAGGGATGTAACATTCCCCCAGAGCCAAGTCTTTCTTTCAGCTCGGGGTCGGGTTACGTCCCACCGATTCGTCTTTTTTGACTGGGGATGTAACATTCCCTCAGAGCCAAGTCTTTCTTTCAGCTCGGGTTCGGGTTACATCCCACCGAGTCGGCTTCTTTGACTGAGGATGTAACATTCCCCCAGAGCCAAGTCTTTCTTCAGCTCGGGGTCGGGTTACGTCCCACCGAGACGATCGTCATCAGCATAAGGGCAAAGCATTTTCTCCACGGGCAGATATCGGGATCCTCGTTGACTGAGCACATAAAGGTGGCAGAAGGGACCAGATTTGCAGCCAATGCGTTTTTCTCTGCGGTTCCTGTAGTGACCACCGATGGATTCGTCAGCACACCATCTTTTTTATAGTTCCCGGCATCAACTCGCAAACTCGTTGTTACCGAGAACTATGGGATAGATGTTGATGGTGTTTTTTAAGCACTACGATATCTAAACAGTACGACATGGGTAAAAAAGTAATTTCCTTCTTAAAGATCACTAATGCCAACCCGACCACTAGGTGCCAAAAAGTGAAGGGCCGAACACTTTATGGTCAGTAATCGAGCACTTAAACTCGGATGACCGGGCATTATCAGATTGATGGCAGCATTTCCGATTCAAATGACCATTATGATCGACCTCATGAAGACCGAGCATATGGCAAGACATGCTCCAGAAGATAAGATACACTATTCTTACGGATAAGATGACAAGTTATCCTACTTTCATGGAGCAAACTGATAAGTCAGTAACCTAATAGGATAAAAGAAGTAAATGTAGTTTTGACTATGAATCCTTATGGGAAAAGAAAATTGCTTCAAACTAAGAAATTCTTGTAGGAGAAAGAATATGATTTCTTCACTATTATAAATAAGGGGGGAAAACATAGGTTTTGGGAGAGTTGATCGGAATCATTATCATCAAACTTGTAAATACAAGAGATATCAGAGAAGCATATCTCAGTAATAAAAGTATTATTCGGTTTGTGTCTGTGGACGTAGGTTGGATCTAATCCGCCGAACCACGTTAAATCTCTTTATCGATTGGCGTATTTATCTGTCTTTTGCTAAGTTTGCTTTTGGTTCCCCCATAACCAAACAAATTCACTATTGAGGGAGGTTTACCTCGAGAGTAATATTCTCATATTACCCTGAAACAAAAATCAGCCGTCAACATTTATTAATTATATTTTCTTTTAAAATTTAATTTTTACCGAAATTAAAATTTTTATTTTTTTATCCATCATCAAATTTTTTTTAAAACAAACGCACTTAATTATCTTTTAGCCACTTAGGTAAAGCGGGTTAGAAATGTTGCGTTGTTTTCGTATCAGATTCTCCTGCAGATTGAACATAACTTTATAAATTATTGTGGATTAGAGATTTTCAATCCAGTCCACCGTTTTGCAAACTGGATGGAAATTAAAAAATTTTCATTTTGATCCAATTCATAAAGTAAATAAAAACAAAATTGAGCATAAATATTTTTCAATGCCGATTAAATTCAAATTAAGTTGTTCAAAAAAAATAATAATTAATAGTTTAAATAAAACCAAAATATTACATTTAAATTTCTTTTTTGTTTTATACTATTATTATTGGGGAAGAGATTGTGGCTAATTTTATTTCATCCTACTGTAATATTTACCAATAGGCATGTACATATTTTTTCTTTCTTTATTTTTTGATTAAATCAAATATTAATTTTCTTCTTCTTTAGAATATATATATAGTTCCTCTCATGGAAATATCCGCTCTAAATTTTCGTGGGGACAGATAAGAAAATATATGTATTTTTTCGCGGCGGAAATGAAAAAAAACAAGAAAATACATATATTTTTTCGCTTGAACCACATGAGAGTAGATTTGTATAAATAAATCCATATCAAGGATCTTAAAATTTTCAATCTAATTCAATCCACCAATTGAATTTTTGTGAATTAGATTTTTGAAAAGATTGAGCATAATAATTGGATTCTGAACACGGTATCATATTACATATGCAACAACTCAATAATATGTTATCACGTGTATTAAAATAATAATAAAAATAACTAAATAAATGGGAGTAATGTTTTAAAACTCCACATATATTATAATAATGTCATATTATCTATACAACGGTGGTATCAAAGAATTACTCTTAAACACTCCTATTATCTAGTAATGCATATATAAATTTTAACAATATTAGCACTCGTGTCAATGTATGATCGCGTTGTTGCACAAGTGATATGGTATTTCCGTGGCATTTTAGAATTTTTCCTTTGAAAGTCTCATAATCCTCCACTGTACACAAATACATAAATTTCATTTCTTACATACAACGACAATACTTAACTCCCATTTTTCTTCTTCTGAAGTGGAAGCCAACTTAAAACAAGACTACTACTCAGGAGTCAGGACAGAGACCAGATTAGTGGCAAAACTAATTAAACTACATCTTCTGTAACTCATTCTTCAAAGTTGTCACTTTTGTTTCTTGTCGGAACCGGAAACATTATAATCTGCAGCTGCTGCAGCCATCGCCAATTCCATCAACCTCTCGTAATCTATCTCGGTAGATCTATACTTGAACTTGATTCCAGCCTGTGTCCATGACTTTATGCAAAGGATAGCTTGCGTGCTAGCATGCGGCAAACAAAAGCGTTGCTTATCAATCTCATCACCTCTACTGCAAAATAGTTCTTCGGGAGCCACTGATGTTGCCTGCACAGCAAGGAAGTCTCGAGCCATCACAGACAGTCGAGGGTATCGGGTGCTGTTTACCTTCCACCACTCCAAAACATCTGTTGGTATTGGAGCTGGAGGCTCTGAGAGGTATTGAGTGAGCTCATCAGTAGTGCTGCCTATGCTTCCTCTTCGTTTTTTTCTAGCGATTTCTTCTGCAAAAGAAACACTACCTCCATCTTCGATCTCGTGAGTATTATATCCACTTGTTATGGATGAGAAATGGCTGGTAGAATAATTTCTAATAAAATGGGCTCTAGCTTCTTCCAGATAATTTTCTGAGTTGAGATTCTCAGGAATAAGCTCACTTTTGATCCGGGGATCGAGAATGGCTGTCATGTAGGTAAATATGTTGCAAACTTGGTTGCTGTAACTCCTGATCTTCTTGGCCATGTCTTCGGCTGCACTCTTTAGCCAGTCCAGGGTATGACGGGAATCTCTGCACACAGAGATCATCTCAGAAATGTGATCCATGAAGAAGAGAATCAGCCCAATTGTGGGCATTTTGGTCGTGCAAATGTTATTTGTGGTCTTATAGAAGGGTTCTAAGTATCCATGAACGACACTGACTGCACTCTTCTCTGCAGAGCTTAGTGTCATCCGACCTAATGTTTCCTCGTGCTTCCTGACTACAGCATCCATGGTCTTACCAGCCTGCAATCCCAAGCTATCATTGGCTACTAAAGAACATCTCGAGTACAAAATATGAGAAATGTAGTGCATGAGTAATTTTCATGTATCTTATGCAGGAATCTTAGAGGCAAGAACAAATACCTTGTGCACTATGTCAAGCATTTGGTAGTTACCGCTCCATCGTGCTGAAGTGTCAAGGGGAAATTTCCAACTGCCTTCTCGATAAACTGTTGACAACTGAATAAAATCATCGGAGAACTCTGTACATTCATTTAGCTCAAGTGCAAACTCCCTGACTTTAGAGATAACAGGTTTTGTGGTTCTTAATCCATCATCTATGATCAGGTTCAGAGTACGAGCAGCACATGGGATATAGCAGAAGGGTCCCGCTTTCTGACCATCGAACTCCTCTTTCAAAGTATGGCACGCATGGATAGCATTCTGACTGTTATCATGAGTACATGACAAAACTCTATTCTCAATATTGTACATTTTAAGAACCTTTACTAGTGAGTGATTGATCTCTGAATCTCCACAAGGGTAAGGTATGTGACATATATCAAGAAGCAACTTGTGAAAGGACCAGCTTTCATCAATCCATTGACATGTGACGCTCATATAAAAAAAATGCTCATAGGAAGTCCAGAAATCAAGAGTGACCGAGACTTTAGAAGAAACTTGTTCCAAAGATAACCTTACATCTTCCTGCATGCTCCTGAAAACTTCACGAAACACTGCTTTGTACTTGTCACCCGGCCAAAGTTGTATTGATGGATTTAGAAATCTAAAGGAGTTTACTAACCACTTCTCCTCCAATATTGAAGGGGGGAAAGAAGCTAGAATGAGCCACCTGATCAGCAACCAGTTTAGATGATCATAATCCACCTGATTGACTTTACCCTGAGGTTGAGATTTCTTAACTATGATCGTAGTTTGTGGTGCTGGTGCTGGTGCTGTACTGGTGGCAGCATCCCCAGCTTTATCATATCCCGGATGCCGATTTGCCAGGTGTCTACCAAGATTACCTTAGGCAAGAAAGTAGGGTATAGATGCATGAGAATAGCATACAGGTTTTCAGTCTAAAAATGCTCAGGCATTCCATAAGCTAGCTAAATATCAAATAGATTCAAAAGCATATCACAAGATATAAGAGAAACAATAATGTAATGACATCTCAATTGCAAATGCACATATAATTATAAATAAAAAGTTGGATATTGCTGGTCTAACTAAAGCAAATGGAAGAAACTTACCTGTGGCAGTTGCAATGGAATAGCTTTGACCACAAAACTTGCATCTCCGACTTTTCCCATCTGCAGCCGTCTCAAAAAACTTAAGGTAAACTGAAGTCATTGTCTTCTTTCTTGGCTTTGCTGAAGAAACAGCATTTCCTTTTTCTGAAGAACCCAGTCCAATATTTATTGGATCAATGCTTGGAATCAGTGTCATATCCATCATGTGTTTGGGTTCCACATCTACTCCTAATATAAAAAACGGCAAAGGAAATATAGATTCTTCATTAAAGCATGATTCAATTCTTGTATTGGCACATTTGAATAGATAGAACAAGCAAACTGCATTTTGGAGATCAGATTTCTAAACAAAGAGGCAATTATTGAACAAAAGTATAGTAACCTAATGCTTATATTATTAATCAACGATTAAAGTTCATGGATGCTTTGGTTGATCCCTTACCCTTAACACCAACGTTATGCCCCTATAGTGAAAATGTTCTTTTGAATCAAAACACATAATCTTTAAGTGCTACTATCTTAAACTACACTACTACCCATATAATATCAATATAAACTCACATAAATAAACAGCTTTTAGAAGCACGGTATGTTTGGGACTGTTTTGCTTCAGCTCACTCTGAAAACCGAAACCATAGCAGCTAACGTTTACCACCCAACTACCCGCACACTTCCACTTGACAAATAGTGAATCCATAACACAACAGCTGTCCATTAGAAACCACAGCACCTCAAATCCTAAACACACCCTTCATTAAATTCCAATGGTAATGAAAATTGCTGCTTGACCTTCTAACTTAAGTCATCTGATTCATATCTTCAGACCCCAAAAATCAAAATCCCTTTTCTTTTATTTGGGGGGAAATTCCACTCCTTTTGGACACATACATCTTATAACTACTTATTTGCAATTCACTTACATGAGTAATAGAAAATTCAGCTACCATGCTACTTTTATCATATTCAGATATTCACTAGCAACTTACTAATGACAGCTCAACTGAACCAAAAATTAAGCTTCAAATCAAAACATGCAAACACTCGTGAATTATATGTACTACCTTTGTAAGTTTTATAAGCATTATTTACGCTCCAATCCATCGAGTTCCCAGCTTTTCCAGTCACTGTTCCTGTCTGTAAATTCAATCAAATTTCAAAACACAACCATTAAAAAAAAAAAAAAAAAATTGAAGTGGAGAAAGCTGCTTTACAGAAACACAAAGACTCAGAAGAATCAGTTTGTTTCTTACCGCGAAATTCATGAAACCGCCGCCGATCCTTTTACTTTGTTACCTTCTCAGGTAACACAGCTTCAAAAATTGTATTTATTTTGAAGGCGAAAAGAGAGTGATAGTCACGGATCGTAAATCCGATCGCTAACTCCGCTTTCTTAACTCTATAACCATTAGAACTGAACTAACAAAGAAACGACGACGTAGCGAAGCTGAAAGAGTGAAGCGTAGAGAGAGAGAAGGAAGAAGAAGAAGAGGAAGTTTGATAAAAATTGAGAGAGAAAAATGGAGGGAGAATGAAGATCGGCGCTGGATCTAAGCCGGATCTGAGCCGAGCGAAAGACTCAACTCAAGAACCAGACACAAAAACAAAACAAGTTTTAGATCAGCTTTTACTTTACAGAGCCGGATCTGAAAACTGAAACTATGTTTCAACGGCTTCAATTTTTTTTCTTTTCTATATTTTTTTTCCTTCTTGGCTCGGCTGTGTATGTCAAATGATTGGGATCCGACTCAACTGAGTGGCTGCGAGCGAGTTGTTCAGTAGACTCAACTCAGGTTTTGCGTTGAGACATTTAAGAGAGTGAAGAATAAGTGAGCCAGCTAAGCTTGCTCATAATATTATTTTTTAAAATAATAAAAAATATTTAATTATTATATATGGTGGGCTGCAGGCTGCAGCTACAAAAGTGGGCTCGGGTGGCGGCTAAGTTAAGTTGGGAACAGTTAGTTTTATTTAGCTACGGTTTTGTCGAGCCCAAGGTACCCGATAGCTTCGCTTTTTGGCTCCGACTTGAATTTGCTCGCTCTATTTTCAAATCAAACGTTCTATTTTCTTGGTCTTTTTTTTTTTTGGTCTTTTTTAGAATTAACGTTCTAATTTTACTGACAAAATTTTGCAATTGGCATAGCACAGCTTTTTAAAATCAAGATATTGTATATATGGTCGGTTTTGAGATTTGAATGATCCTAGATAAATTCTTGAAAATATGATTTTAATATATCTGAAATGATTTGAGGGTTCTAAAATTTGTATCCCGTTTCTAAAATATATAAATTGCGAAGGAAAAAATAGTTAGATAATTAAATCAAGGGCCCTGAAATTTAACGAAGAGATGAGATCTTATGCGGTGTCACTACTCTCAAGGCTTGAGTGTATAAATAATTGTATTTTATTATATAAAGTGATGCTTTGCTTGCATGAATATATTAACAAGATAAAAGTATTATATCATATAATTATTTTCATTAACTGCATTGATTTTTCTTGTGAATTAGATGTATTTTTTTCCTCTGGAGTAAAGTTGTACTTTGAATTCTTACCATCTCAAGTGGTGTGGTATTTGTTCATTGGCCTAGTGGTTGATATGTCTTTAAATCATCCTCGAGGTCGATGTTTTGATTTCTCCTAATTCACTTCAAGAAATTTTCAAACTTCAGTTTAACACTGTTGGAACCTAGGACATCATTTATCATGTTGGAACCTTGCTAACGATTTAATAACTATCTTTGTAGCTCAAGAATGTTTCAGTTTATGCTCCTACCTATTATCTGGATATACCAAGAAAGACGTACGGTCTAATGAGGCTACTATGAAATATTTACTCATGGGTGGGGCAAGCTCTTCTATTATGGTTCATGGTTTCTCTGGGCTATATGGTTCATCCGGGGGCGAGATCGAGCTTCAAGAAATAGTGAATGGTCTTATCAATATACAAATGTATAACTCCCAGGAATTTCAATTGCGCTTATATTCATCACTTATCTCCACATTTGTATGATATTGTCCATTTTGGGCCTAAGCCCTCATGGATTTGCTTTTGGGCTATACCCAAAAGGCCTTATACCAATGGGGATATTGTCCATACTTATAAACCCATAATCCTCCTTACTTCTAGCCAATGTGAGACTTTGTTTGCCCAACAAACACAACATAAAGAAATTTTGTAACATATTATAAACAATGTGTATCTTCTTGTAAACATTTCATCTTCTTTCTGTTTGAAAATTAAGGGCAATGTGTCTGGTTATGCAATTAGACAATTTCTTTTGATTCTCAAAATCTGAAAGGTTAGCTTGGAGGTTTGAACTAGGGGTGTTCATTCCCGGACCAATCCAACCCGATTTGGTTTATGATTTTCTAAATTTAATTTCGGGTCAATTTGGACTCGATGTCAGTAAACTTGGGTCTGACTCGACCCGACCCGATGTAACTGATATATATAATTTTAATGAGATGATTTTGACAAGAAACGAGTGTAGCTGAAATGGCAAATTGTTTAATAAGTCTGTACCAGGTCTCAGGGTTGATATTTAATTGTAGCAATTCTGGAATTTATAACTTGTCACAAATGACCCGACCCGATCGGGTTATATAAAAAATGTGAAAACTCTACCCGTGAACACCCCTAGTTTGAACCAAAGCATCTCCAGTAGTAAAATTCTGACATAAGTATGTCGCTGTTCAATTCATAATCTTGTGCTTATAAAGAAATTGCTCGAAGTTTGGTTTTTTTTTTTTTTGAAAACGTTGGAAACTCGCAGCCAAACCACCCGACCGAACATTATCAGGGTTTTACAAGAAATGCAGCAATTGGACTCGAACTCATGACCTGACAACCAAATTCTAAGTCATTTGCCACTAAGCCACACCCCTTGGGGGCCCAAATTTTGGTATTTATTGAAACCAAAATATTAAATATTTATATATAGCAAGAAGAAGAAAAAGATGAATGCTGTGTCATTCTCACTACAAGTGTACACCTACATTGACAGAATCAAATCTATCACAAATCAGAAATTTGTAAGCAGAACAACAACTAATACTATCTGGATGTCAATTTCCACTATGCTTTTGTATATCTATGTGTGTGGTGTGAGGCAAGTTACAGGAAGGAAAAAAAAGGAAACGCAGACCGTGCCTGAACATTCTGTTAGCAGAAATGAGCTCAATGATCAGTCGGATTTTCAACAGGCGTTCGATTTATAATTTAGCTCAAAGAGTGCGTTTCTTTTCGAGAACTCCCCTTTCGTCTTGATTTCCTTGATCTCCAGATTATTGCAGAAGGGTTTGGGCAAATTCGATATGGAATTTTCGGTGGAGGAATATCAGGGACTCTGCAATCCATTCATGCTAGCATGTATTATATAGATATCAAAGGCCAAGGATAAAACATTTTCAAACTTGTAATATATT
Source organism: Zanthoxylum bungeanum (assembly GCA_019454045.1). Lineage (NCBI taxonomy): Eukaryota > Viridiplantae > Streptophyta > Magnoliopsida > Sapindales > Rutaceae > Zanthoxylum > Zanthoxylum bungeanum. Next base: position 66,683 of record SKCR01038328.1, on the reverse strand, counting down.
TTCTCCGCGCATTGAAGCCAACAATAATGCACTTGACACTATGTAACACAAAGTATGTATCTCAACTGACGTGACAATAAACATTTGATTCTTGCAACAAAAGACATTCGGGTCAATGCGGAAAAAAAGTGTTTGTAATTTGTTAAAGATTAGATAATTTTATCAAGGGGGCAGGTAAATAATGATGATAAGAAACTGAAAGCAGGAATCTCACGCTAATCTGGCAATTTCGATCTGTGAAAAGTCCATGTTAGTTGAACTGTCAGGCGTTGTTGCTCCGCTGGTATGGGTCCTCAGCTGGGGTGACACTGCAGGTTGTTTGATAGCAAGGACTCTGCAATTGAAGTTGCTTGCTATATTGTTGGGGGACATGGCCACCCTGCACAATATGAAAACAAACACTGCTTTGAGTTATGCCTACTTCTATAAACCTAATTTCTCTCATTGGTAATTGTACAAAGTTCACATGCACCAATGCCTTTTCGGAAAAAGGATGGCCCAACGCGCACAAGACTTCTCATACTGTGGATTGTGGGGAGGATTCAATATGCACGCAGTCTAACCTATGACCTCCAAATCACAAGAAATAACCTTAACGTTACACCAATGTCATTTCTATATGATTCAAGGATAAGATTTTGGTCTCTGAAGCTCACAGCAAATGACTACAGCTAATGTTTCCCATAGTAATTTAGAACAATTTGGACAGTTCGAATGGATTGGCAACAAAATTAAGGTTGAATTCTGCTACATATATGATTCAAGGGGTTTTAATTCTCAAATAGGACATTAAAAAACCTGGATATAACCTAATAAAACTAGTGATTTTCAATAACATTAGGGCAATTTTGTTCCAGGGCCCCATTTGGTATTAAGAAAGTAAACTTTATTCTACAGTTTCTTAAGAAATCATTCAGCCACCAAACTAATATCTGCCATTGACCAATTTCACAGCCAAACCCCAAAAAACTTTTAGGCTTCTTCACTTTACCATCATTGCTCCAACAATGGAACTTCAAGACAAAGTTTAAAAGACCCATAAGACTGTTAACTAATTATGTGCCCTTTAATTTGTACTCTCAAGTTAAGCATGAGGGTAATTAAAGCAGGATTTGATTTTATTAAAATGAATACAACCAAATCAAACAAAAGTCTTTTCCCACTAGACGAGATCCGCTATATGAATTACTCTATCCCCTGATAAAAATGAATACAAATAAATGATGAATGAATTAATGAACTCACTTGTAAAGAAAGCTGTGATGATGGAGACCAACAACAAGTGCAGAAGCACCAATCTCCCTCACAAGAGCCGCAATCTTGGCACCCTCTTGATCCCCTTCAGTGACAATAATCTCAACATTTGTCTGTAACATTACAATTCAAAATTCATTTTTTTTTCTTCTAAAAAGTAACACACACTACACAAAAAAACTATAAGAAAAAAAAAACTCACGTTAAAGAAATCGTTACATATGTCTTTGAAAGAAAGAGCCAACTGATAGCCTTTCAAGCGAAGCAGCCTGAGTTTCTTCCTGCTTCTTGAATTCAACGAAGGGAAGACATGAAGAAGAATAATGATATCGCCATAACGAAGAAGATTGTGAAGTGCCCACAAAAGTGCTGCTCTTGCTGCGTCTACATCTTCTACAATCACCACTATTTTCTTCACATCCATTTCAATTTGATTCATGGGTTTGTTTGTGTGAAACAAAACAACAGCTCATAATATTTTTTTAGTTTTGACTGAGTTGCGGTTTTTTTTTTTTTTAAGTCAAGTCTGTTGAGAGAATAAATTTGGCATGAAAGTTAGGAGCTTGCTCTGTTTTTTTCTATAAGAAATCAGATTGGATTGGACTGGTTATGTTTTTGAAAAATAATAAATATACAAAATTTTGCTATTTTACACATAATTTTTTTTTTGGAAATTTTCGAAATTTCACCGTCAAATCATATATACCAAATTTAAATAGGATGTATAAAACTTTCATATATCTAATACTCTTAAATAAAAAAATAAAAAAATAAAAAAAAGATACTCATACACTCAAACCCAATAACTAACAACCAGATTTTAAAGTATTTATCATCAAACCACACATCTTGGGACAAAATGCACATAGTCGAAAATGATAAAAAAAAAATGTATCGTAGTGATAATTTTTTTGTCTTGTAATAAATAATTTTTCATTTTTTAATATTTATGTGTAATATAATGTATAATTTAATGTGTGTATCATTACATGGATATTGATATTTATGTGTAATATAATGTTTTTTAAATGGCATGGACCAACTACATCTTAGTTTGATGCTTATTATGATTGTTGAGGAATTGTAGAGTACATATATTCACACTGATTTAAATTGTAGAGTACATATATTCACACTGATTTAAGGTGTTATGTCAAATCAAAAGCGGTAAAAATTGAATTCGACCCAACATGATGAAAACACATGCTTCATGTAGATTTTATGTAGACTGTAAAGGTAGATAAAGATAAAAAAATCTTATATTTTTTAGCTGAATATGTAATTTACGTGTATGATATGGTGTGAATTAAAGTCTAACCGTGTATTTATATATATAATTATTTGAAATTTTTAAAATTTTAATTTTAATTTAATATTTAATATTTTAAATTTCGGTGAATATACTAGTTTTAATCACAATATATGCCTCTATATTCAACATTCTATCTTATGATAACATAAATTACAATGTGGATTGGCATTTCATCAAAAAATTCATGTAAAATTTTAAAGCGAAAATCGTATAATGACCAAAACATCACACTTTTTTTAACACGTCCTGATCATCACGTTCTTGTCCTATCCTACGGCTACATGCATCATCTTTTTTTAATTAAATGAAAACGATTTTCACCCACACGACGTCGTAACTGATCTCATGCTGGTCAACTTTAAGACCCTAATGCCGCTCGATGGCTGCCAAGTGTCTTCGCCTCCACCGATTGATCAAGAAACAATGAAGCATGCATGGAGCGCGTCATCAGCTGATAATGCATATGACCCACGTGTATGGCTATTATTAGCTTGCTGATTAAATTAGCGAAATGAATCGGTGGCTGCCTTTGAGTGCACAGAACATTAATTCACTGGGTAAATTTGGGCGACAACTATTCATTTAGTTGTTCGATTTGGATTTAAAAACAAATCATTTATTAAATGGATAAATTTGATTCCATTTATTTAATAAACAAATTAAATATGAATTCAATTTTAGTAATTTATTTATTATTTTCTATTTGTTAGTTTTTATTATTTTTCAATTCAGATTAATGAGCTGTCGTCAATTATCTTATAAAAATAATGTTGTATATTTTTGGTGAATTATTTAATAAATTTATTAATTGTGTATTTCATTAATCTAAATAAATAACGATAATTTATGTTATTGCACATATCATAATTAAATAAATATTCGTTTGTAATTCATTAATTAAAAGAATCAAATATAAATATGAATATTATGATTTATTTACTAAACGAATCGAATAAAAATATATTATATTTTGATTTGATTTGTTTGAGATTCAATATGTCATTTGTTTTGACATCCCTAGGCAAAATCTTATTTCATAAAAATTATTTTTATAAAAATAAATCAAAATTATTTTTATTAATATATTAAATTATTCATTAATTTATAAAATATTATTTAATAAAATTTTTAAATTGGCTCCGCTGGGCTGCCTCGTCGTTTTATTTTAATTTCAGGGGATGATGAGAGCGGGAGCGCGAAGTGGTTGTATTGCGCGTGTCGTCTGCAATTTCTGTTCTTTTTTGGTTTGTCGTTTTTAGGCTTTGTTTTTGTGCTGTGACTGTCCACTTGCATCTATCACGTAAACGTCAGCAATTGACCACTACGGTTGGGCCCATTGACTTTAACAGACCATGTCCAGTAAATTGAGCAACTGTACACGTAACATGTTACCACCCAACCTTTTTAATTTAATTTTTTTAAAGTTTAAGAATATATTAAAAAATATTTAATACAGCCTGCACTGAATATTTACAAATTACAAGGAATCTTATGGATTTATATTATAGAAAATTAAATAATTTTCTAATTGAGATTTAAACAATATTCAAAGTATTTGATTTTTTTTTCCCGGTCATATGCGCGGAGTTGTTCCACGTTACAGGTGTCTAGTAAATCACTCTAAATTCTGCATTTCCTTAGATCATGTTATATGATGTAAGAAGTTAACGATTTATCTTGATATCTGTTGAAAAATTTTCAAGACACGAGATAAAAGTCTCGAAGATTAGTTGTGATGTCCAAAAAAATCACTATAAATTAATCTCGCAAGATAAATGCGTTAACAAGTGCGTTATCAAGTGTCGCACGAATTTGACTTAGTGATCCTCAAAAATCGAGTTATTTACCGTGAAAGTGTGAAACTTTTCAATTAAAGTGTGCGTAGTGAGAAAGTCGGACGTGATGCCATCTAAAATTAACAAAAATATGTAAATATTGTACAACAATTACATCCAAAATTTGACGAGGGGACAGTTTCATATTATTGGATTGCATAATTAGGAGGGCATTGGTGTTTTCTCCAAAATGTACAACAAAAAAATAAACATGTTGGGTTTAGTTTGAATGATGCAGTGATTTTGGACCGACATTACTAAAATGACATTTTGTACGCATTTGTGTTACAATTTTGAATTATGATTATATATTAATTTGGCGGGTCCAGGGGCTTCAATACATTTTATATAGAGCTCACGTCAGTATAATTTGAACAGTTAAATTTTGATCCAACAGTCTAAATTTAAAAAGATAAATTTCTATCTCCAATTATTTTTTATTTTGAAATTTATGACCATCCCGAAACCTAATTGAACAAAATTACACAATCACAATTTTCAGTCGACCAATTATGACCATTCAAATTTTATTCGTTTCATTCCAATATCTTATCCACTTATTATTATGATTATTATTTCCAAGAACACGTGTGAGGTGTTCTTTTTGAAGTTCAAGAAATTCATCGGCTTTTTAACTTGCCATACGGCACTAGACAGGCCGCTAACTAAGTGTTACAATGGGCCGGATTGAATCTGAATTTTGATAAACCCAATCCGAACTGGAAAATTAATATCTAGGCCCAAATCCGGCCCAAATTATTATCGGATCGGACCGGCCCATATCAATCTCAGACTCGAATTTTATCCAACTCTTTTTTTAATAATCTAAATACAATCATACATTCATACTATTTCTGTCAATATGCTTAATGCTTTCTCTGTGTTCAAATAAACAAAACAAATACATTACTTGATGCTTTATCGATCCATATGCTCTGTGTTCAAACAAACTGTGCCAGATAAACAAAAACACAGTAACTCCAAAGCTAAAATGTTAATCAGAATCATAACCAATAGTTGATAATCAAATCAGGTAAAACAAATATATAACTAATAGCTTTGAAATAATCATCTAAATATGAACGAATCAACAGAAATAAGACCATAAACGATCAATACACATCTCAACCAATCTAACAAATTTAGAAAATAAACAAAATCGATAAATGGCAATGCAAATAAGAGACCGAAAGCAGTGAAACACCTGAGAGAAGAGCACCGAGAGCAGTGAAGCACATGGATACGAAGCTAGAAGACCACCGAGACACTTGAGACCGCCAACCACAGAAGACCGAGGTTGATGAGAGACCGACTGACCGATATATGAGTGGGTGACGAGTGATTGAGAGAGTAATGAAGGTTGAAGATGAAGAATGGGTTATGATTCAAATTCGATTTTTTTGGGATGTGATTATGACTGATGAGTGGACATGATTCAGTGTGTGTATATATATATCGATCAGGCTCCAGTCCACACCTTACCGTCCACATAAAGTCCACACTCAGTTAAAAGATATAAGATTTGTTGGTCTTTATCTACCCTTACAGTCCACTTAAAGTCCACATGAACGTTATCTGAGCCCCGGGCAAGGGCTTTTTGGGTTGAGCCCGACTTGGGCCTCTCATTCTAATCTGAACCCGAGCTTTTTTGCCATGCACATGGCCAACCGAAGTCCCTAAATTTAAATCAAAATTATGAACCTCAAAATTTATGAAAAAATAATACCCATTGTAACAAAAAAAATAATCATTTTTATCAGTGAAGGACCACAGATTATAAATTCTTTCAAGGCTCCTAAAATCTCAGCCCCCCTGTACATCACACTAGTTGAAGTTGAAACACTAACCCCATTGAAGAAACTAGCCAGAGCCAAGATGGGTGAGTGAAAATTAGATTATCAAAACATCAATACTGCTGCAAAGAAGGTTCAAGTTTTCTCAGCACATAAAAACATCAACTCAAAGTGAAACAACACTGCAGGTAATAAAGATTCCCAGACTTTACTGGCTCAATAATTGAAGCATAAAATCATTAGCCCTAAAAAGACTGGCTCAAAGTTTTTCACGCGACAACTGACAAAGTGTAATGAACTGTAATTACAGAAGTGAAATTCATATCAATGTTTAATGAGTTTCGGATGTTCCTACTTAAAGCTATGCTGCCTTCAGAAATAGCCGACACCTCTAATCTCTGATGGAGATGGTGGCTGAGAATCACCGCCTTTTCCCAAAAACACAATGCGACCTGCCAAATTGGAAAAGTTCATAAAAATAATGGAGGTTATCATAATGAAAAACTTCACAATTCTCTATCAACTAGTATGCCTTCATCACCATTCAAAGCTGCAAAAAGCTTCTCAACCATCTTTTTTAATTTTTTATGATAATAGTATACAAAATTCTATGCCAACAGGGAAAGACATCAGCCAGTTTCTGGTACCGAGCTGATGTTAGCTTACACAATTGACAGCCCGAGTGTTTTTGGTTGTTATATTTTGAAGACAATACTCTTGTCTTAAGCATACAATTTTTCTTGCATCGTTTCCAAAGTCTTGTTTACAGTCAATCTCTCCTTGTATGATAATGAGGTACATCAAGCTTTACCAAGAAGAACAGCCAAAAACTCTAATCATTGGTCTCAACAAGTGCCTAATTAGTAATTGTTATGGTCTTTGAGCAAGTTGCCTAGCCAAAAATAGTGTTACATATGGTCTTTAAGCAACTTAAAACATATAAAAGTTCAGTCTTTAACTGACCATAAAAATTTATGTCATTAAAATGACAAAAAAATTTCCTCACTTTTTCTGTAAAATGTCTGGGTTTCAAGGGTAGTGGGTCACCCTCCATTACCTCAAAATCCCCTTTTATTCTGTACATCTGTGCCTTCAAAGTTAAAACTTGATTATCCCTGACACGTCTTCAATATCAAATGAGAAAACTGATGCTCCTTTCTCAATTAAAATTAATCAAACTATGGCTACTATGCACCTCTTTCTTGCTGCATTCGGTTACTTCGGTAATATTCAGTGCTCCAAAATTATCTTGATTATCGAACAAGGAGATATATATTTTCTTCTAAGCTAGTGTCATCTTATAGAGAATAGACAGTGTCTAATTCCACTTTCACACTTACCCTAATACCCCTGTGCAGTTTAAATAAAATATAAATTGAACAAGAAGTTCAGTGAAAAAGAAAAAAAATTAAAATCGGTAAGCGCGTCAAATAACGGGTGAGCGCTGACATCCTATTAGATAATAAAAGAGAGTGGCATATAAAAGAAAGTAGGTTGCACATAGTTTGAAACAAAGGCATGTAGGTTAAGGTTGCTAATGAAGTGTCACAACGACAAATTAGAAAAGATTTTGTGAAATAGGTACGTGTTTTATATAATGGATCTCTCTTTTAAATCACTGGAAGTAATTTTAAAGATAACTCACGGTTATCAAAGACGCCTCATACAGAGGCGCAGACCACTGCGCCTGATGTCATCATCGGGCACGCGACTCTGAGAAATGCCCAGGTCGAGCAAGGCGACCTTCATCGCGCACGCGACTATGAGAAACACCCAGGTTTGCCTAGACGCACCTCACAAAAATGTGTGAGAAAAACCATACCCGTATTGGCCGACATGACCCGAAATCAAATTGTATAATAGTTCTTTAATACATTAAGATAGGTTTTAAGCTGAATTTTAAATTTCAACACACATTAATTTGTAATTCTTAAAGATTTATTTATTATAATTTATTTCAATTATTGTCAATCACTAATCTCATATACGTATTGGGAAAAGAGAATCTTGATAAGAATTTGTCTACATCGGATAAGAGAGATGTGCATCAGCTAGTTAAATTCAAATTTAACTTTTCGTACCATAGAACATGAACTTATTAGAATTGTATTTTGATATATCATCAATGATTTCTCTGTATTTTAGGTTATAGGATACTTATAATAATTTTAGCAATTTGCGCCTCACCTTCATCGGGAGCGCACCTAGGCCCCATGACCCTTTGCAGGCGCCTTTAACAACACTTGGATAACTCTAACTATTATGCAACAAAAACAATTTTATATGTTTGACATTGTTTTTTATATATCTATTTTTTCAAAATATAAATATTTGTGCAATTTATATGAACTAGTGGAAGAAAGTAATTTTTGATTTGTGGCACCAAGAAACACAGTACATGAAAGTGATGTAAGTACCATTACGACGAATAGCAATCTCTCTTATACGCCGGACAAGGCCAGTCATTGGATCATTGAAAATTTTTTGCTCCAAATTTCCTTCTACATACACAGTTGACCTACAGCAAACAAAAGAATTTCAATGTCAGAACCAAGTTCACAAAGAGATAACCTGCAACTGACATCAAACACAACCAGAAATACAAATTCAGAAGAACCAGCCATGTTTAAAAAAGAAACAAACAAAACAATGTCAGTGATGCATGATTGACTGCTTGAAAGTTTTAAACAAGTCTTGTATGAGAGTATAGGTCATCGATCATCTAGAATCACAACAACATTTGGCATAGAAGTTATAGGTAGTGCACTAGAACTAGAATTTTTACTTGTTTAGATAGTTTCTGGATTTACTTAAGCGAGTAACCTAATCTCTAAATGTTAAAAGTTTTAAATTTCTACTTATCGCATGGTAAAGGGAGTCTCGATGGAATTGAATGTTGAATAAATACACTAGTTTCAGAATTTTTATGTTCTCCTAAAGTGAGTTATTTTTCCAAAAGCAGTAGTTGCATCTGTTCCCAAATCCACTAACATATCGCTTATCTACAACAAAGTTTGCACAGTATTGTCCTCCAAATTTATGATTCTATAGCTGAAAACTTATCTATCTACCTCATGCATTCATTCATTGGCATTGTTAAGACTGATTCCACAGAATGTTCATAATACAACCATAGTTTAAAAACTCCATCTGAGGCGCGCCTCGAGGCGCCGCGCAGCTATGGCGCGTCAAGGCTGTCGCCTCAAACCGAGTTTTCAATAGGGCCTCCTCAAAGGCCTGAGGCGGCCCGCCTCATGACGCCTCGAGTCGAGGCGGCTTGAGGCGGTTTGAGGCGGACGCCTCAACCCAAAAGCCGTGAAGTCATTATTTTTAAAAGAAAAAAATAAATATAAATATAAGGAAACTGAAAGTAGGGACAAAGAGTCTCAACTTGAGCTTCTTTATAGACTAAAAAAGGTACATAAAATAAAATTTTCAATTTTATTTTCCTGGCAGTATTGTTAACCATATTAACAGAGTAGCTCGACCTCAATGCTTAGCCGAAAATGGAAAAATAATTATCACTAAAAATAATCATTCACTATTATATATATATTTATTAATTATAATTTATTATTAATAACTTTATTTATGATAAAAATTATATATGATAATGACCTTTTGAAGAATGACACTTCATACACACATTTTATGCTATTAAACACAAATAATAGCATATTCAGAGATTAGCGGTCATTTTATTTCATGAACTTATTTTATTATATTCATTTTGTTTAATTTTGATAGATTCTTTTATGTATTAGTTGTAGATTATTTATTGCTTTTAGTTTTTTTCGTGTTCGGATTGAGACTGTCGCCTCGACCGCCTCGAGGCTGTCCGCCTCGCCTCACGCGAGGGACCGCCTCACACCGCACACCGAGTTTTCGAACCATGAATACAACGGGATATGAAATGAAATTCTAGAAAACAAAGGCCATCATTTACACAATGAATAAAAAACACTCACCCAGGAAGAAGATGCTTCATAACAACGCCGCCCAACCTCTCAGGGTAAACCGAAACCCTATGCCACTGAACAGCACACCGATTAGCATACTCCCTCGGATCCTCATTATCCAATGGCCTCCTGTTGTTACGAATCCCACCCGTCCCCAATGAGAAAAGCGTCACAGTCCTCCCACTCTTCAGCTTCTTCTGAACCGGACTCTGCCCCGCCTGTCCTACCAATATTGCCTAAAAAACAAAAAACACAAAACCACCTATCATCCATCAAATGCCAAATAAATTTGCCCACTTTGTTCGATAAAAATTCCAACAAAACGAAATTAAATTTAATGGGTGAAAATTTTACCTTGTAAACGCCGGCATCGATGCCGTTTTCGAGGGGCCGATCAAACACGCCTTGTGGTTGATCCGAGTTCTGAGTTGATGATGAGTCGGGTACTGGGTCGGAATCGGCGTCGGAATCAGCGTCGGAGTTGAGAGCAGACTCGTCGGAGTTGGCGTGTGGTGAGGAAGAGGAGGAGAAGTTGGTGGTGGAAAAGGGCTTTGGAGCCTGAGATAATTTAGGGTTTAAGAGCAGTAACCGATACATTCTTCTTGTGAGAGTCTGAGTTGCCATCAAGTTCAATTTTTTTTTTTTTTAATTGTTTCAGAGAAGCAGAGATTTGTGATTTTAGTTTTTGGGGTTTTAGGCTTAAACCCTAGCGGTGGCCAAATGCATCTTCATTTTTTTTTTTTTCATTTTTATTACACGTGGCAAACACGTGTTTTTAATATATTTATTATTTATTGATTAATTGATTGAAATAAAAAAATCAATAATGGTTGTAGTATTATTAATAGACCATGCCACGGTTCCCGTTCGAAACTAAATCGGAACATATATTTATTTGGTAATAATATCCAATTAAAAAAAATTAAATTTTTTTTTCATTTTTTAAAATTATTTTAAAAATATATATATTAAATTGAACCGGGACCGGTCCAGTTCCGGTTAGGTTAACGATTACGGTTCCACAAGATTGGGAATCATAACAGTTTGGTTCGGTTTTAATTTGGAACCGAACCGAACCGGTGGCCACCTCTAGTATTATATATTAAATGGTGAGACTATTTACACTCTAAAAATTTCTTTGAACACACACATTTTAATAAAATTATTTATTACTGTTGATGGTGATTTCTGTGACTAAAGTATTTGAACAGTTCGGCAAGGGCAAAGAGGGAATTTCTTTTTTTTGGAGGATCAGATGTTCAGAGGTATTGGACAGTCCTCGGCCAGAGATAATCCGGACCCAGTTCCCTGGATCTTGCCGACCAGTGGACACAGTATGATGCGAATCTCGGAGATCGAAAAAATCATAGCCGAGACCGACCATATCAGACCGGTAGCTCGGTTCAGCTCTAATTCACCTCATGTGACGAAATGGATGGCTCGGATATTCCGGGTCAGGTCGGCATTATCTTTTATTGTTCGGAAGACCATCTGGCCGATCTCTTGAAGACCGACGTGTGACTGGGGTAGTTTGGACATTTTCCTCCGATATACACCACTGTTTGGGAGCTCTTTACAGGCTGACATCATTATCATGGCGTGTGGCACTGTATAAAACATGTTGATGTGACAAGCCGTCAAGTGGCAGGTTTGCTTTCGGCGAAGACAGTGTCGGGGCAGAGAGCCCGTCATTCAGCCATAGATTCTCGTGGGTGACGTCATGGAAGCATGTGAATAGTGTTGTAATTCTCATAGTATATAAAGAGAAGTTAGTTTCATTTGTAAACAAACAAGAGCACTACTTGTAAAACATAAATGTAGGCACTGCATTTTTGCATGTAAGTTCCGATGATGAGTCTCACATTGAGACACTACCTCTTAAATCGTGGAAGTCGCGGGAAACAGACGTCGGAATGGGAGAGTCAAAAATTGACATCTTGTGGAATTAATTTGTTTGTTTATGTTTCGGGTTTGCTTGTTGACTTCCGTTTTAAACACACCATTGGCCCAAACCCCCACAAACCACACACCAAGCCCATCTCACCCAAGCCCAATCCAAGAAATAATTAAAACATATTTAAAACACAAATTATATTAAATTAAATCCAATTAAAATCCAATTAAATTAAATCCCTAATTTAAGCAAATCTCTTCCTAATTTAAATAATTCACTCACCAACTTAAAGACATTCCCACCTAAAATACAAATATCATTTCCTTTAATAAATTAATCAAAATACACACATATTTAATTGATCTTGTTTCCTTTTCAAAACCCATGCCTAACCCTAGCTTGTAACTATAAAAATAACACAAAACCTCATGGACTCCCTTAGCTAACATACACGGCAAAGAGACAAACATTGAACCCTAAACACTTTTGGCTTTTTTTTTTCTTTTTTTTTCTCTCTCGGCAGTGACCAATCTCACCACACTCACGTTGCACCCTCAACAGCCCCTCACACTGCCCTCACGACCCTGCACGCTCCACTCACATAGCCACTCCAAAATAAACCCTAATAGCACCTCGAACACTCTCCACTTCACACGGCAAAACAAACTGGCGAAATAAACAAACATCAACAAGGAGACACTTTCTCTCGTCCCTAGCAGCCTTTTCCGACCAAAAAACCAAAAAACCCTCACGCAAATGGACACCTAGCGCACAGACCAAAAACCCTTAACAGCCATCTAACCCTCACGTTGCACCCACAATCAACGCAAAGCTCTATTCACGCTACACAAAACTAACCTGACCGAATAAACACCCCAGCAAACTGCTCACGCATAAGCCACCCACAGGCAGCACACTGCCGCCGAAACCAGTCCATGCTTTAACCAAATAAACTGCACCTAAAAAACTGCCCAAATACCCTCAAACAGTAGCAAAAAACAACAGCCTTAAACCCTTAAAAAACCGTAAAAACAGTCTTTTACTTACCGAAAATAATGACCAGAAAATACAGCAAAAACGGCAGCGAAACGGAGTGAAAACAGTAGCCCGAGCAGTGAAACAGTGAGGAAAGACGTTAACCAGCGAACCAGAAGAGTTGCGGAGTGTTAGCCATTCCGACGGCCTTGTAACGCGCTTCCAAGAGTCGACATTAAAGGTTAGACCTGAGGGCACCTTTCTTATTTATCCTTATTCATATTTTAATTATCTATTGAATTTTCTTCGCATGAGAGTCGTTGATTAATGTGTGTTGTGGCCCTTGAATGAATGGAAAATGTGTCGTCTCTTGTGGTATATAGGATGGAAACCCAGACGTAAATTCCGTAGCCGAATCCGAATCGACGGTAGTGCGGTCTGTACTTGGGATACAACTCCACGTACCACTTGAGCAAACGGCACATATTTCGCTTTATTTTATCTTGTTTGTTTATTATCCGCATTTTATATTCCACCATTTAATTTCTGTACGATTATTTGTTTGTGTATTGATGATATAATGTGCATGGGCTTAGTATGTTGGTCTAAAGGTTCTCTATTTGAGGGAAGAAAAGTCCAAAAGGTTACCTTTACGACAATAATTTGCTGCGCCGGACAAAGTGTGTTTGATTGAATGTGAGATATGTTTAATCGAATATACGAAGTCCTATATTGTTATCTTTACTTTCTATGCATTGTGATGTAATACGCATGGGCAAATCAAGTTGGATTAAAGGTCATCCATTTCGAGGGATTAAAAAAGCCTAAGGGCTACCTTTGCCACGAAGTTTTACCGCGCCGGACGAAATGTGTTTGGTTGAATGTGAGATGTGTTTAATTGAGCATGCGAAGTCCTATATTGTTGTCTTTATTTTATATGCATTATAATGTGATGCGCATGGGCTTAGTATGTTGGTCTAAAGGTTCTCTATTTGAGAAAATAAAAGTCTAAAATGCTACCTTTACGACAATACTTTGCCGTGCCTTTTATTATTTCGTTATTCGTTTTATGTATGACATCTCCTTGCATAATCATGCATCATATTGCATTGTGCATGGGCAAATCAAGTTGGATTAAAGGTCCTCCATTTCGAGGGATAGAAAGCCTAAGGGCTACCTTTGCCACAACGTTTTACCGCGCCGGACAAAGTACGTTCGATTGAATGTGAGATATGTTTAATCGGACACTTGAAGTCCTATATAGATGTGGGCATACGTCGCATCTCTTTTCTTTCATTCTCATTGTCTATCTTTTGCATCGCATCATTGCACGTTTATTTTAATGTTCAATTACCTATTTAATTATCTCTTTACACCATGTGTTTAATCGCCTCTCTTTAATATGCATGCTTGTACAATCATTGTCCATTTGCGTTTCCATGATCATCAATGTAATGCGTTTGTGAAATTATGTGTTTGTCGTTATTTCAATTTGCCTTTAAGCATGTGAACTTGGAAATAGAATACTCTTGGAAATATATGTTGCGTAGATCCGATTAAATTATTGCACAAATCATTTCATTACAAGTGGCATAAGTAAGGGACCATTCCGAACCCAACGGTTTGAGGTCTTCCCTTGCGAGGGGTGAATGCGGCCTTAAATCATTTTCCCGGTTCATACCGGGTGGTGACTCCATTTTTATTTCTCTGGTTTAGTTCCCCCGCGGGCTATTCCGTACTCCCGACCGGGCCGCGAGCCCGGAACAGCGTCGCCCATTTCTGTGTCCTACAATAAAGAAATCAATCGGCTCGGTTTCTTCTTCGACCTTCCATAAATAGGTCGGCCGAGCTCGATTTGGCAATAAAAATAACACCCATTTTTATGCCCGTGGACATAGGTTTGACTCGCTCCGCCGAACCACGATAAACTCTCTTTGTCGATTTTGTGTTCTTTTTGCCTTTCGCTATATTTGCTTTTGTTCTCCCATAAATAAATAAATTCAAGGTTGGATGAGGATTTTCTCGGGAGAGTTATCTCGAAATTACCCCTGAGACGAAAATCACCCGTCAACAGTTGGCGCCGTCTGTGTGGAGAGAACAAAAAACAACTTGCGTAGTGATACGATGGAGGAAGGCGAAAGCCATGGGTCGTTGGAGAGTTCAGTGGCAGAGTGGTTTAGAAGAATGAATGAATGATTGTATGAAAAAAGAAAGGGAATGTGTGGAAGCTGGTCAGAATGGAAAGAGGAAAGAATCGCGAAAGAGGTTGGCGATAGTGGTAAAGGCGGTGGTAGGAACGCCCAAGGAGTTAGGACAGCAACAACTCTCATTATTGAGTTGTAGAATGGAATGTTAAAATAATGGGCAACGATCACCCATTAGGACTGAGTTGTAGAATGAAATATAACGTCAAAAATGGGTGACGTTCGCTAGCCGTATCTGAATAAGTTCCTCCGAGAGAAGGTGCTACGCTAGTTCGGCCTGTCAGGTCCTCAGTTCCACGAGGGAGGTAGTGCTCATAGATCGGCCATGAACTAGTCGGCCAAGGGCATGAGTGTAGACACTGCATTTTTGCATAAGGTCCGATGATGAGCCTCGTATGGAGGCACTACCCTTTAAGTTGCGGAAGTCGCGGGAAACGGACGTCGGAATGGAAAATTAAAAAAATCAATACCTTGTCAGATTTCATTCGTTTGCTTAACCTCGGGTTCGCTCGATTAATCTCTGTTTTAACTGTTAGACTCGGCCCCCGCAACCCACACCAAGCCACACACCCAAGCCCACACGCCCAAACCCACCAAAGAGCCATCCCACACGCCCACAAGCCTCCAAGCCCAATCCAAAATAATGAAAACATTAAACACATGTAAAAATCTAAATAAATCACCTTCATAATTTAAATAAATCACATGCCTAAATTAAATAAATCAAATCAAATCCCATAAATCCATTTCCTAAACTAAAACAAATCACCTTCCTAAATTGAATAGATCTTTTCCTTATAACACACTAATTAAAAGATACCACCCATGATTGCATGATTTCTTTCATACCCAAATAAGGACAACCCTAACCATTTCTTATAAAAAGGAGCACAAACCAAACCATTAACCCTAGAGCTCATTCACGAAAAAAATAAAAATCAACAAGCAACCATCCACTCTCGGCACATTCACTCACTAAGCCACCTCACGCCCTCTCCCTTCAAAACAACAAAACCTTAACTCACGGTAATAACCAGAACCCACATTCTCTCCTCTCCCTTGGCTCTCACTCCTATCGGTCAACTCAAAAAAATAACAAATAAAACCTTAATACAGGCAGACGTCCCACTTTCACTAAATAAACCTTTAATGCCTCTCATCTCTCTCAGCAACCTATTCACTCACAAATCATCCATCAAACCCTTCTCGTTCAGCACCCATAACTTCACGACCACAAATCATCAGAAGCCAAAATCTCATTCTCTCTCTCGCCTCACTGCCCATTGAAACACAAAGCAACCCGTAGCCTTTTGACTTCAAACAAGAACCACACTGCACTCTCAATAAGATAACTCACGAACTGCCCCATCATTCACGTCCAAACAACAAGCAACATATCAAAACGCCTCACAAACGAAGTCCCTCACGTAGCCTCAAGCAAACAACACTCATAAACCCTACTTCACGCACTGCCAAGCCACCTAAAAGGCCCTGCCATAGCCCCTCAACAAACGCAAAGCCGAGCACACCAAAGACTCCACTAACACAACAACCTCTCACCTCCACAAAAACGCACAGCCCCTTCTCCATACAACAAAACGCAGCTCTTCTCATCAACTCACAAAACAACAAAAACTAAGCCTTTCACGCGCACACACACTGAACACATTAAGCCCTTCAACAACCACGTTAATATAACCCTAGCAACCCACTCATGACTCAACAAAACAAGGACAAATCGAACAACAAACTGCCTTCATAACCAGTCCCTAAACACCCAAAAACAGTGGCCAAATAACCCTAAAACAATCCTCTATTTTACCGCAAACAGTAACCAAAAACAACGACCAGAAACATCAATAAAAACAGAGAAAACAGCAGCCCAAAATAGTGAAGCAACGAAGGAAAATATTGAACCAGTGAACCGGAGGAGTTGCGGAGCATTAACCTTTCCGACGGCCGCGTAACACACTTCCAATAGGCGACTTAAATGGTAAGACCTGATGACACCCTTTTATTTACTTGCGTTCATCTTTTTCAATTATTTACTAGTATTTCTCTGCATGCGTATTATTGGTTTATGTATGTTATTGTTGTTGGATGAATGATTTTGTGCTATCTCTCGTGGTATATCGGATGGAAACCCAGACGTAAATTCCGTAGCCGAATCTGAATGGACAGTAGTGCGGTCTGAACTTGGGATATAATTCCACGTACTACTTGAGAAACGCACATATTTTGTTTTATCTAATCTTGTGTTTATCCATGGTTCATTAGAAATAACACGTTATTTTCATGCATGATTTAGTTATTTCTTTCGCATTAGGAGCTTAATTATATCTCTTCAATGTTTATGTTTAGACCATTATTATTTATTCATATTTCCGCATTTATCAACTTCATGTGTTCATGAGATTGCATGTTTGCTTTTATTTATTTACTTCTAAGCATGCAAACTTAGATGTAGGTTTTACTCATATGTATGCAAACTTAGATATAGGTTGTATGCAAACTTAGATATAGGTTGTATGCAAACTTAGATATATGTTATTCTTGTATGTGTGTGTTGCGTAGACTTGGTTATATTATTGCGCGAATCCGTTCATTACAAGTGGCATAAGTAAGAGACAATTCTGAACCCAACGGTTTGAGGGCTTCCCTTGCGAGGGGTGAGTGCGGCCTTAAATCATTTCTCAATTCACACTGGGTAGCGACTCCATTTTATTTCTCCGGTTTAGTCCCCCGCGGGCTACTCCGTACTCCCGACCGGGCCGCGAGCTTGGAACAGCGTCACCGATTTCTGTGTCCTACAATGAGGTCGGCATCCATCAGGCCAGGGCCTCTCCGTTCAGCGCAGTGGCCTCCCCGAATGAGAGGAAAAGAGAAAAAGTTCATGGGATGGGCCACAAGGAATCAGAACAGAAGATCCCGGCTGGAAGACGTGATCGGGCTACAAGACAAGAACCAGAAAATGATTGTAAAATCCTCTATTAAAATGACCCACAAAGAGTTGTAAGAAGGGCAACATGTCCCTTGAATATGAATAAAACTTTCTCTTTTGAATTAAGAAACTTGTCCATTTTACTTGTTTATTAATTGAATGTGAAAGCTATGTTCGATATTCTTGGGATGTGCTCGATGCAAAGGGGTGATCGGTAGTTAGGAATGGCACCAAGCCCGTGGCACGCCAATCCCGAGTGTCATTATCAAACCCCCGGGTGGAAGTGTCCCGACCTGGCTCTTTTCACATTTGAGGATCCAGAACGCATCAAGGGATGATGTACATCTGGGAAAAGCGCGAACCCATCGCGGCACGCTAATCTCGGGTATCATTATCAAACCCCGAGGCCGGAGCGTTACTACCCAATGACTCATATTTTTTAGGAGTAGCTCGGGTAAACCGGACCCATTGAGGTTTTATCTCATGCGAGTCAGCTAGTGAATCCCGTTGAGAACCACCAGACCACGTGGCATGGGGACGGTCAAATGGCCTCCATGACCATTGTGGTCTCGGGTAAACCGGACCCATGGAGGTTTCTTCCCCTGCGAGTTGGCTGGTGAGTCTCGTTGAGAAACACCTAGGATGACACACACATAGAGTCTTCTTACCCCATGGGGTATCTGCCTAATCGCCTCGGATCAGGAGAAGCATGGCATGGGGAGGTTTCTGCCCTCATAGCGCTTGCAGACTCCAGAGTCGCCCAACATAAGGAGGTTTCTTCCATCAGGGTCTGACCGCTCACCGATCCGTAGCCCGGCTAGTCGGGACGCTGAATTGCAAGGTTCAGAATTGTGTTTTGGGAGGCACCAGACAAGACGCTGCCTTGGGACCCCCGAGTTGTTATCTTTTTGGGTCTTTGTGGATTATGTGCTAAGTCATCTCCATTGTGTTAACCTTATTTTATTCTCATTTTTATTTTTCGCCGATGCCTGGTAAAGGGACGCCCACGCCGAGATCCGCAAAGCCTCAGAGGTTGAAATTCTTCCCTGATTAAGTCTCATATGTTTCACCAGCTCAGGGCAGGATTCGTTCCTTCGATGCTATTATGTTCCACCAGCTCGGGGCTAGATTCATTCCGCTGATGCTATATGTTCCACCATCTCGGGGCTGGATTCGTTATGCTGATGCTATCTGTTTCACCAGCTCGGGGCTGGATTCGTTCCGCCGATGCTATCTGTTTCACCAATTTCGAGGCTGGATTCGTTCCGCCGATGTTATATGTTCCACCAGCTCGGGGCTTGATTCGTTCCGCCGATGTTATTATGTTCCACCAGCTCGGGGCTGGATTCGTTCCGCCGATGTATTTCTTCTATTGCCTCGGGGTCGGGTTACATCCCACCGAGTGCCCATCATCGGCATGGGGACGGAGCATTCCTTCATGGCCAGATCTTTGTTGGTCTGAGGAGGTAACATTCCCCCAAAGCCAAGTGTTTCTTCAGCTCGGGGTCGGGTTACGTCCCACCGAGTGCACTTCATCGGCATGGGGACAGAGCATTCCCTATGGCCGGATCTTTGTTGGTCTGGGGAGGTAACATTCCCCCAAAACCAAGTGTTTCTTCAGCTCGGGGTCGGGTTACGTCACACCGAGTGCACATCATCGGCTCGGGGATAGATCATGCCCCTCATGGCCGGATTCGAAATTGGTCGGGGTCGAGATTTCTTATCACATTTAAATTTGAAAAAGCAAGTTAGCAAGTTGGTAGTTAAAATAAGCTAAGTATGAGAAGCGGTAAATGAGGCATTCAAAACATATTACATGAAAGAAATTGTAGTTATTATTACAAAAATAGAGTAGAGCTGAACCGAGCTACCGGTCTGATGTGGTCGGTCTCGGCTATGATTTTATCGGTCTTCGAGATTCGCATCATACTATGTCCTCTGGTCGGCCAGATCCGGGGAACTGGATTCGGATTATCTCTGGCCGAAGATTGTCCAATACCTCTGAACATTTGATCCTCCAAAAAAGGGAAATTCCCTTTCTACCCTTGCCAAACTGTTCAAATACCTTAGTAACAAAAATCACCATCAACATCTATCCCCTAGTTCTCGGTTCCAACAAGTATACGAGTTGGTACCGGGAACTACAAAATCGGAAGTGTGATACTATTCAGTTGGTGGTCGGCCTCATTAGCCAAATGAGAGTCTACCTCGGCCTTCAATTAGGTCGTCTTCGATCATCTTCACGTGCTCGGTCAATAAAGATTCTGATGTCTTTTCAAACGTCTCTCTAACTTGAAGCTAATGCCCCTTTCTGTCGTGCCCCTGTCCCCTGTGTCTGAGGATATCCAACATGAGGCACCCGCCCCGGCCCCTGAAGTGCCTGAAGCCGGAATGGTTGAAGCCCTTCATGCCTCCCAAACTGAGATCGAGGCCCTTCCTGCTGAGCCTGAACCAGAGGTCCTGCCACTCGGGCCCGGCCAAGAAGAAATAGTTGCCCCTACGCGAGCTGATGAATGAGGGTGACCCGAAAGGGGCCATATGTAAACTCATGTGATGAAATGGATGGCTCAGATATTCCGGGTCAGGTCAGCAGTATCTTTTATTGTTCGGAATACCATATGGTTGATCTCTTGAAGACCGACGTGTGACTGTGGTAGTTTGGACATTTTCCTCTGACATACACCACTGTTTGGGAGCTCTTTACAGGCTGGCATCATTATCATGGCGTGTGGCAGTGTATAAAACATGTTGATGTGACAAGCCGTCATGTGGCAGGTTTGCTTTCGGCGAAGACAATCTCGGGGCAGAGAGCCCGTCAGTCAGCCGGAGATTCTCGTGAGTGACATCATGGAAGCATGGGAATAGTGTTGTAATTCTCCTAGTATATAAAGAGAAGTTAGTTTCATTTGTAAGGGATAGCCAAATTTGTAAACAAAAAATAGCACTACTTGTAAAACACAAAGAAAACACTCGGCTCAGTTTCTTCTTAGACCTTCCAGAAATAGGTCGGTCGAGCTCGGTTTGGCAATTAAAAAAACACCACACTTTGTGCCCGTGGACGTAGGTTGGACTCGCTCCGCCAAACCACGTTAAACTCTCTTTGTCGATTTTGTGTTCTTTTTGCCTTTCGCTATATTTGCTTTTGGTTTCCCATAACCAAACAAATTCAAGATTGAATAAGGATTGTCTCGGACTCTCGGGAGAGTTATCTCGAAACTGCCACTGGGATGAAAATCACCCGTCAACAATTACTAAAATACTCATGAAGTAAATCAATATTAAAGAAAAACGAATAAAATGGATTAAGTGTGAATTGAATATATCAATTTTATTCATTCCATTATATAAATTAGTGAATTAACTAATGTGGTGAATACTTATTAAGAGTATTGTATTAAGAATATGTGTGTGTTGTGGTATTAGTTTAATGAAAATAAATATTAGAAAAATCTAAAAATAAAAAGTTGCCCAAAAAAATAAAAATTATTTAAAAGATTTCCCACCTATTTTTTTGCTGGCCAATTTTTGTCTAACCGAATAGAAATTTGAAATCATTTTCTGTCATTTTTATGATAGCAAATTATCATTAGTTGTTGACATATAAATATCATCTTTTAATGATTGTTAAATGTCAATTATTTATGATAGATATATGTAGACCCCGGCCGGCGGTTCGGTTCCGGTTCGGAACCGAACCGGCCGGTTTCCGGTTCCACACTTAAGTGGAACCGGTCCGAACCTTTTTTTTAAAAAATTTTGAAAATAAATTAAAATAAATAAGATTAATTTTATAAATAAATAAAATTATTACATTGAAGAGCTTGAGCTTAAATTTTTATCTTATTTAAGTTGCCTACGTATCCTCCAAGGGTGAGAGGAATCAAAGCTCACGTAGTTCCATATAATTTTAAGAAAATTGACTAATTGCGAATGATAATAACTAATTAAATTGAGATTGAGAATAAGAATAAGAGAATTGTATGAATTGAAATTGAGAATAAGAGAATTGTAGGAATGAGAGAGTTGAGAATTTGGTGTGTTGAAATAATGAAAAATGAATCATATTTATAGAGTTTTAGAATTTCTTGGATACCAAAAATGTCCCTAAATATAACCGTTATTAGGGATATATTAGTAATTTATATTTTTTTTTTTTTAAAACAGTTTTTTTTTATATTAAGGACAGGGAGCCCTGCCCCCAACGGAAACTAGCCGTTGGGGACGTAGGGTTCCTGTTGGAACCCTACGGTTCCACCGGTTCGGATTGGGGTCGAGGTTCCACCGGTCGGCCACGATTCCGATTTCGAAATTGGAACCGGAACCGTGGCCGGGTCTAGATATATGTCGTGATTTAATAATTGACAAATGACATAATATAATGACATAATATTATCATAGTTGGATGTCAACAAAAATAACTGTCATAAATTCTCATGACACATGGATTTATGACACTTTTAAAACAATTGGCCTTTATGACGATTATAACACGCAACTGCACGTATCGCAGAAGAAATGTAGTAAAATATCGATCCCTAAATGACTTATCATCAACTTTTACCAAATATTAAAACTAAACTAGTTTGTTTTAAAGAAAAATTTGAACTGAAGTAAATTAAAACTAAGAGTACCTCGATAAGATATTCATTTCATCATTCCACTTGGAGTTGGCTGGTAGTGATTTTGTATAACAAGCAAACGCATGTATCATACAAGTAATATAGTAAAATATCCCACGTGGACGCACTTAAAGAGAGCCTCTATGCTAACACATCTCCCTCCATTTAGCTTTAAATTCCTTTCCCATGTGATACAAAAAACTTTCTTTTTAATTTTCCATTTCCACGGGTGTACTTTGAGAGAATGTTTTTCATTAACCCGGATATCATTTAGAGTATATAAATATATAATTTCGAAAAAAATATGAATCACTCATAACCTAAATCTCATTCAAAATATCAAAAAAAAAAAAAATCAAAAATCGTTTTGTAAGTGAGCAGAGTGGCGAAGCAAATAGGAACTGTTGTGGCAGCACGCGGTTTCACAAATTGTGGCTTGATGGAATAACAATGGTTTGAAACTCTTTCTTGTTCCTTCAATTTTGTGTAATGAGAGATGAATCTCATGTGAGTAATAAACTCAATTGAAATCCACCAAAACAAAAACAAAAACAAAAACAAAAACAAAAACCTTTGTTACAATGTTTGAACTTTGACAACACAAGGAGCCCGACTAGATCAGGGTGAAAAATACGGGAAATAACACATCTCTATGGACACGACGGCACGACGCGAGTCCTATGCATACCACTGTATAAGAGAGGAAGGGAGTCTCATCCCAGATTCCATTGGAAATCCATCGCAACCCAGATCAACGGATCCACCAGCCAACATTTCAACTTGACCCAAGAGTCGACTTCATTCTTTTGGAGACAGGAGACATGAAAAGCTTTCTGACTGAGGCAACGGGATCGTCCACCTGCTAAAAGTACAATCAGTAAGGTATAAATCTTTTTCAGGCAAAAAAAAAAGCACCACACGTGTATTTGCCACCATTGCATATACACTATCTTCATACATGAACAAATTGGAACGGGAACAAGAGGTTTTACTGGCAATACAACTCCCACATCAATACAGGCTTACGTTGTACATGACATCTTTCAAAAAAAAATGTTGTACATAACAAAACGAGTAAAGCAGGGATGAATCTCATTCCCTTTGCCCATTTGGTCATCGTGATTACCATGAAATGATAACTAATAATAACCAAAGTCAAGATATACCTTAATCACTGAGGAGGATGGAGGAGATTTTGAAGGTGATGAAGGGGAACCCTCTCTCTGTCGATGTAAAGCATAAAGAGTTTGTTGCCATCCAGGTGATTCACCTCCTGTTGATACAATCCATGGACAAAAATGTCTGTGTTGCCTAATTGGATCAAACTTCATTGCATTATCTTCCCATTGTTGCTTTGGATCCTTTCCTGGAATAGAGGGGCATGGTTAAAGAAAAATCTTGCTAACAATCCACATGTACCAAATGAAGGATTTAGAAAGGCGTAGTCAAACTGCCAAAATTAGAATTCTGAATACAATATGACTTTAAAAAGTTTGATGAGCAGTTAGAAAGGTTAGGCTCACAACAGTAGCGACCACATTAGAATCACTAATTTCATGTCGAACATTGATATATAGAGGGGATTGTTAAATACATATACTACTAATACTAGAAATATAGATATAAGCAAATGTACATAAAACAAACAAGAAATAGTTTAGAAATAATGCTAAAGCTCTATAAGAACAATGTACTGGTGAAATTGCAAAAGAAAAAGGCAGAAACATTGTCATTCTGTTGAGGACATTGGGCTCTAGCCCAAAAGATGCACCTTTTAGGTAGAGTTGCCAAGCTCTATTTGAGTTTTTTTAAACTTTAGTTCACTGGACCGATGTAGGATCTCAATCCTCAACAAACCCCCACCATTCGAAGGCCGATGTCCTCATCGTCTACGTCTCCAACATGGCCACTTTGGGGCTTTCACCGGACTGGGCCAGCACGGGCTGTACCACCGGATCAGAGGGTCGAAGGAATGGGCTCATGTGAGGAGGCGCCATACAGGCCAAGAGGACCTGCATGGGCCACCATTTGTTGAGGACCATGAGCTCTAATGCAAAAGATGCACATTTTAGGTAGAGTTACCAAGCCTCCATTTAAGTTTTTTTAACTTGAGTTCGTTTGACCAATGTGGGATCTCAGCACATTCGCACCAAGAGCCAAGTAAGAACCATGAGGACAACTGGCAGAAGAAAGAAAATGGCATGCTTTCTCGCATTAAAAAAAAGGGGGAAAACGAAAAAGAAATCTAGTCAAATATGCAAGAAATCTGTGCACTGAACTTCTCAGACAATCAGAATAAGCAAGAATCTCATTCCACACAAACGAAAAAAGCAAGCACAGAAGCATAAAAACAATGGATTGACTAATTAAGTAAATATTTATTCATATCCAAGAATAATATTCACAATATTTCAAAATATTAGTGAAAGAACTATGGCACAAATGATAATATTTCTTACCAGTACTTCCAGCCATAGCCGCATCATCAGATGGAATCATCAGTGATCTTTCATTTGTTCTATGTATCCCATTTCCAATGGATAAACTAGCATCTGGAAATGTGATAGAAGAATCTGTAGCTTCAGTGCGACCAAATTTCCCTTCAGCCGGATAAACATTTGCAGCATTTTCAGGCAACAAATCATTTTGAATTTGGCCTAGTTTCACATTCTGTGTGGTTTCCATGGGATGTTGTATAATGGCATGACTAGTACCAGCACCAGAAAATGTATCTTGCCCAGTGACACTTGGTCCTTCCGCTGGCATATGATCGTTGTTTTCCTTTTCAAGAGTATCTTCATTTATAGAACTATCCGATTCGTGTATAATGGCATGACCAGTACCAGCACCAGAAAATGTATCTTGCCCAGTGACACTTGGTCCTTCCGCTGGCATATGATCATTGTTTTCCTTTTCAAGAGTATCTTCATTTATAGAACTATCCGATCCGTGTATAATGGCATGACCAGTACCAGCACCAGAAAATGTATCTTGCCCAGTGACACTTGGTCCTTCCGCTGGCATATGATCGTTGTTTTCCTTTCCAAGAGTATCTTCATTTATAGAACTATCTGATCCGTGATCATCTTGTCTTCTGCTTAACAACCCAGTATCTTCAGCCTGAACAATTTGTCCAGTAAGATTGTTTTCAGTATGGTCTTTACCTTCCAGAAGCAAATTCTTATTCCTGGATCCAGATTGAATTTCTTTTGGATGATCAGATGAATAATCTCTAAAATCATAATCACAAGAGAACTTAGCCCTTAAAGCACGGCCAATGACCGGTAAAGAAATTGTTGCTTTAAAATTCTGTTTTGTTGGTGGGGGCCCCCCTGCAATCGTCAGATTTAAATGAGATGAACTCTCCTTATGCAATGGTTCGTCATTTGAGGCAGTATTGATAACAGCTCCCCTATTGTCAACAAGATTCTCATTTCCTGACCCATCAGTCCCAAAACGGTTTTCACTATTTACTTCTGCATATCCGACTATCCTGAAAAACTCTACAGGACGTGCAACTGTAGAAAAAGCCCATAATCCAACACTGGCACCACAAAGCCTGCAATCCAACACAACAGACTTGTGAGCCCCAGAGTCTTCAGTCACCTCAACAATTTCATTGCTACCAGCAGAGTGGACATTGATGCTCGGATTCTGTCCAGTGACATCTTTGACAAACTGACTTACTCCATCCTCACAGTCAACAAGATATGGAAGCGAACGCGGTTCCCAGCCACATAAACTTATGAGCTTTTGTGCCTGAAAATGACATCACCACTCATCACTAAGAATGCAGAAACACTTCAACTAAATTGCAATTGTCGCAGTACTTCACTTTTTTTTCTTTTTTGCCTCAGAAACAGAAGAAGAGCACCGATATTTTTTAGCACATAAATAATTGCCACAGTATCACACAATTATCACCTGCCTATTTTAGCAGAAGCAGCAGATAATGGATTACTTATCAATTAACATTTTCTAGTTTATTGCACTGAAATGTGAAAGATGAGTGAAAAAATGAAGCAATACACACAAATTATATCAAGACAATAAATATTAAACACACTCAACAATAACTGAAAGATTTCATGATTTTTGTTGATGGCAAGTAAAAAAAAAAAAAAGCAGGATTCAAAATGATACAATAGTTTCACCCAAGGCACGACTTAACTCATTAGAAGTAATCTGAACATCAATATTCAATAATGATGGAGTCAAGCTGACTTTCATCACAGGTAATGAATGAAATGAATATCTAGGTCATGGAAAGCAACAAGCCATTAAAAAAAGGAAAGAGAATGGAAAACCTCTCAGCTATAAGGAATGTAGAGTTATCAACCACTACATTTGATACATAAATTCAATATATGATTGAGGCTGATAGAACAACATTAAATGCACTGAAGCTCATATATATGAGTATAAACTATAATTAGAAATCATTCAAACAAGTTTCAAACCTGATAATACAGGTTAGCAGAATGATCTTGACATTGGTTGCCAAGGGAATCAGTTTGAGAGCCCCTTGTCGATTCATTGCCACATTCTAGAATTAAAGCCCATTTAAGAAATTCTTCCAGCTGGGTGCTTTTCATATATTCAATGGCCGAAGGTGAAATTACTGGGAGAGCTAACAGTTGTAAGAGTGCAGAAGAACGCTCTCTAAACTTGTCAACTAAAACTGGAGGTGGCATTGGAGGAAATTGTGCGAGTGTTTCATCGCAGATATTGTCAATCCAGGGGCAGAGTAATTTGTGTCCACTATCCAGCTTTAAGCTAAATACCAAGGCCGCCTTCTCAACTGATTGCACATAGTAAACAGTCCAATTTAGATAAAAATACACCAAAAGCTGCATCAAAATTTACATCTTTGTTTTAATAGCCTCTGTAATGAAAGAGTACTATGACATGCCTTGCTGCCTTGTCCAAGATGATGGAGTTGAAAAGAGGAGACGTGCCCCACAAGATTCACAGGCTATGGTATCTGTGTCTACATTGACCCAACCTCTCCTTGCACAATTTACAGCACTTACAACCTACAAATGACAGGAAAGAATATGAAAATGTAGTATTAAGTAGAATCAAGAGAATTTATCTTTCCTCCCCTGTGAGCGAATAATAAGGATATTATAAAGAATTCCATCAACAAGCATGCAGTAAAGGCAAAAGAATTAAATTTGCTAGGCATGTTAATTGTCAAATTTACTTCAATATTTAGTCTAAGATGGACTAATTCCTATAATCGTA
The DNA here is from genome assembly GCA_019454045.1 of Zanthoxylum bungeanum. Classification (NCBI taxonomy): domain Eukaryota; kingdom Viridiplantae; phylum Streptophyta; class Magnoliopsida; order Sapindales; family Rutaceae; genus Zanthoxylum; species Zanthoxylum bungeanum. The sequence goes on along the minus strand of SKCR01038328.1, from coordinate 38,650 downwards.
AAGGACTCGAACAATGTAAACCTTAACTGAAGATAATACATCCTATCACAATATTTGCACAGCAAACTGATACCACATTTTACAATCAGTAATGTTGAGACTTAAAAACAATACTTGAGAAGGTAAAAGGACAATAAAAATCAAACCTTGAGGCTTGAAAGACGGAAGGTTTTGTACCAAAGCACCCAAATTGCGTCAAACACACATGGCATAGTTGAACATATCCGATAATCAACAAAATGACACAACTATAATACTCAAATAAACTATTTGTAAAAACTAGTGCATAATACACTACATTCATTCAACTGAACAACAACAAAGGATGGGGGATAAAAAATCAAACCTTAGGCTTAGCAAACCATGTCATGGACTTGAATGTGGCGAGCCTCCGCATAAGATCGCCACGGTCCCATGGTTTACAAATCGGAGTTTGTGGTAATCCAGCTGATGCCAAAGCTGAAGAATGCTGATACCTTTCCATTACATTCAGCATGGCTTTCGGTTCCACTAGTGCTAGTGCAGATTCTGGATTCGGCCGCTTTGTGCCTCTTCTCAATTCTTCTACCCCTGAACCGTTACTACTTACAATTTAGAAACGCAAAAAAAAAAAAGTTAATTGACTTATATTAAATTTATTGTCTTCAAAATTTCTCTAAACAAAATGAATCAACCAAAATATTAAATCTATTTTCTCAGTTTCTAAAAAAAGGGACTAGAAATGCATAAATAAGACCGCTATGAGGTTTTTTTTTTTTTTGTGTTATTTATATTTTCCGAAATCTTCTTCTATTTTCTCGGGAACCAAAAGCTCAATGAAAAAAATATATATAAAAAATTAAATAAAAAAATAACCTGGAGGAGCTTGGTGTAGATTTGGGAGGCTGAAAGAGCTTATCCATGATCGAGGTGAACCTCTTCTCTGAATCCTGAGCCATTATTTGTTTCTCCAGAAATCTCTTGTTAATTTCAATTGTTTTTTTTTTTTGTTAATTTCCCCGTTCAGAACGACGACGTCCTTTAGCTTCTCTCAGAGTAATGTTCGTAATTCGTATCGGTTGATGATACACAACAAATATGTTATGGTGACTGTAGGTGCAGGGTAAAATTTTATGCTACATCTGATTGTATTATCATCACCGTTAATTAGACCGACTTTTCTTTTTTGCAGATCAATTGAATTGTACTGAGAAATGAGAATGAATGCGTTGTTTTCAACCCTAAATATTATTTTATTTTATTTTTTGCTATTATATGATTAGGGTTGAACTATTTGTAAACGTAAATCCATAATTTCCTATAAAAATAAAAAATAAAAAATAAAAAATAAAAATAGAGAAATTTATGAAATGTTCGGACAGTCCACTCTTGATGCTGTCACTAGAGGTGGCAATTTGGGTCAGGTTTCGTTTATTCGTTCGATTCGATTCGCTTTAAAGTGAATACGAGTTTGAAAAAACGGATTCGTATAATAAATGAGTCAATTAATAAACGAATCGAATACGAATTTAAGTTCATGGATTCGTTTATTCATTTAGAATTCGTTTTATTATTTTCTTTTACTAGTTATTGTTATTTTTCAATTAAGATTCGAGAAATTATGACTAATTATAATATAAAAATAATATTTTCGATATTTGGTGAGGTATTTTTAATAAATATATTAATTACATATTTTATATGTATATATTTATGAAGAATTAATGTAAATCAATTATGGTAAATTATGATATTAAATAATATCATAACTAAAAGAATATTCGTATTCGATTCGTTTAATAAACGAATCGAATACGAATCATGATATTAGGATTCGTTTAATAAACGAATCAAATATGAATCCATCACATTTCGATTCGATTCGTTTAGGATTCGATACAATTCGATTCGTTTAGGATTCGTTTTGCCTTCCCTAGCTGTCACGGTCTATTAATAAATTTTAAAAATTATTTTTTCTAAATTATTTACATCATATAACAATGAGGCATAACATTGTTGATCAAATGAAAATAAAAAGTAATAAAAATATAAAGTGAATTCTTAAAACGTTAAAAACCATTAGGATTTTTTCAATTTAATCCAAGCACAAATGATTCTACACATTTAGTTTAATCAATATATATATAATAAAAAAAAACATAAATATACATAATCAAATAATATAATAATATAATTACAAATTTGTCACCGGAACAAAAAAAAAATGCAGGTTTTAACAAAAAATTGGAGTTTTTTTTTTCCAAATTTGAATTTAAAAATTAAATATCTCTCGAAATATAAAGTATTTTAATGATTTTTTTTTTATACATATTCTTAATCTATGTTTCCAAAATGTAGGTAAAAAATAACTCTTATATTTATAAACTACCGATCATTCATTTTCAAATATTAATTTATATTTCATCCAGACTCCAAATCATAATTTGTAAAATACTACATACAAATAATATTCACACCAATAACTTTCATCAATGAACTTCTCTCGAATTATGAATTCTACAAAATCAAAATAAACCTCAAAATCACTATATTGCAACCGTTACAGTCACAGTCACAATCACAAATACGACTCAGTTACAATGTCAGTCACATACATAATTCATAGTTATATTTCTCAATTACAATGACGGTTACAATTACTTATAGTCTAATTGGTATACCTTTTCAAATATATCTTTTGTGAGTAGGCATGTGTATTAATCGATTTTAACCGATTAATCGAACTGTTCCGATCAATTTTTTTTATAATGGTTCGGTTATTGTGATTAAATCAGTTTTTTCGGTTAAGATTTTTAAATTTTTCGATTTTCGGTTTGATTAAGGTTATGAGATTTGTATACTGATCTGACCAATTAACTGATTACAAACCATAATTTGACATTATATATATTTTTAATTAAAACGATATTAAAATTTTTACCTTCTGCCTCTACTGAGTGTAACTGTATACTGTTTTTTTATGAATTTAAATTTGTCTTATATTATTAAACACATATATGTTTGTCTTTTTGATGAATTTAAATTTGTATTAATGTGTTAATGTAGATTGTTATTTGTTGAGATTCTGGACTGATTAATAACTGAATTAACCAAAAACGATCGAAAAATAATGGTTAGGTTGGTTAATGGTAATGTGTCATCATATGGTTAAATCGGTTGAACATTTACTTAACCAAATAATTTCGGTTCGGTTAAAAATAAGGATTGACCGACCGAACCGACCGATGTACACCTCTATTTGTAAGTATAGTTTTTTTTATTAATATAGCTTTTATATGTATAACTTTTGATTTAAAATAATAATAATAATAAAGTGTTTTGTTGTAAGTGAAAGTTTTTATTAAAAATTATAAAATTACTTTATTAGACAAGTTTTTTAAAATTATGTTATAAAATAAATGAAATAATATTGTTAAATTAAATAAGGTATTATAGACAATTTAACTCTTTAAAATGATTCCAAGCTCTGCTTTTAAAAACCCAAATTTTGAGCTTTAATATAGGCAAAATAACTTCTTATTTTTTAATCTTGAAAATCTCTATTTAAAATACAACTGGATGCCATCAAACAAATTTAAAAAAAGTTTTTGGCATTAAAAAAACTATTTTACCTCTATTATAAGTCATACCAAATATACATTTAATCATATTTTCTTAGTCATACTAATAATATTTAGTCATATTTTTCAGTTAAAATGATAGTTACAAATACTAAATCATAATTACAATGTCATTTTACATAACTAAAAATATATTTAAACATGTTCAATCCTTTAAAAAAAATAATTGTCCATGACTTAAAAATTTATTTGAAGTATAACACTAAAAAAATGAAAGTGAAATTTTAATTGTTCATGGTGAATAGTAAAATATATGTGTGTATATATATAATGTTTGAATAAAAATGTGCAAACTAGGGATTATACAAATGGTTAAAGTCAAATGAAGACTATACTTTGGAATAAATATGAATAATCTTAAAAAATTATAATTACTTATGAAACTCGTTAGAAGCTCGTACTTTTAGAAATTGGTCATAATGAAAATGACTTTTGAATAATTATCTACAAAATATATAAGTCATGTAGTGTTTTTTCCAACCAATATTATCATGTCACTTGAATTTAGACAAAAATATATTATATATAAAGAGTTTGTACTCTAACATTATTATTAAAAATATTTTCTTACACTCATTTAACATCTAACTATTTTTTTTCTTTTCTTTTATTCAATTTATATCCGGAAATTATCATATGTAATTTATTTACAATAACTAATTACCAAGTACTTTTATAAATTATGAAATTGATTATATAATAAATAAATAACACTTTAATATGTGAGATAAAAAATATTGAGTCACTTGAGAAATGTAATATTACTCGATTTTAAATGAACTAGTCGTTGACCCGCATAATGTACGGTTCGTCTCATATATATGATCAATACCAAATATAAGAAATAAAATTAATTAGGATCTCACCTCCAACTATGGTTGTTCAAATAATATAAGACCTTTAACATTATTTCAAATTAAAGAATGTGTATTTTGATTATTTCACTTTATACTATTTTTATGACAGGGAACAAAAATATATTTGGTTATGCTAAAGACACTCTTATTAATTAACATTAATATAATTTATGACTCTTGAACTTTCACTAATAAATAATTGAGTAATGAGTACAAAAATATATATATATACAAAAAGAAAAGATGATATTAGTAAATAGATTACATCACTTTTGAACTCTTACTAATAAATAAGTGTGATTATTTATGAGAAAATGCTATGAGAGAATATAAAAGGATGAAAAAAAAGAAGCCCCTATAACATCAAAAATAATTAAAACATCAACCGATTTTACATGTTCATGTCGAGAGTTTAGATTGTTATGATTCATTAAAGATTATTTGGTGGCAACATTGATTTTTTTCCTCAAATTACAACCACTAATTTACATGTTTATATGCCGAAAGTTGATATTATTATGATTCATTAAAGACCCTTCGGTGGCAACATTGAATTTTTTTTCCTCAAATTAATGAGAGATTCACATTTTTGTATGATGCACAAGAGAGTAGCAATTTTTCAACTTGTATATATATTACTAGTCGGGAGCCCGCGCAATGCGCGCATTAACTTTAATAAATATATTTATTAATTATTTGGGAATTTTCATCTATTTATTATTGTGAAGACGTTGCATGTTGATTTACACAATTATATATAGTCTTATAGCAAAGTTTGGAATTTTTCTTCATATTTATTTTTCTTATAATCTTAATTTGAGTATTTCAATGCATAGTGTAGTCGTTATTCTAATTTTACTGATTCAATTTTCAATGCTTAATGTATCTGGATGAGGACCCTCCTACTTTGAATTCAATAGAAATATGAGCAACGATCATATTAATGTCCCCAAGGGGTGTGGCTTGGTGGTGTAGGGTCCAGGATCTCACCTTGAGGTTCTGGATTCGAATTCAGGGGGTGCACTTCTTGTAAGAGCCTGGGACAGCCGGTGGTTTTACCTGCGCCGCGGCCCAAAATGGGTGGTTTGGTGGCGGGGTTTCCAACGTTTCAAAAAAAAAAAAAAAAAACTATCATATTAATAGAATTTCATCATACAATATGCACATTCAAAAGAAAAATTAAATTGAGTATTTTTGTGGAAAGTATATAATAAATTGAATCATTGAACCAAATCAAATAAAAGGTTCAATAATCCTTATAAAACTTAGAAATCCAGTTCAAGACTCAACAAACCCGCAAAATTGTTCAAGTGAATTGCCAATAAAGATAGCCCTTTTAATGAACGTATTGTATCTTGTAATTAAAAATTAACAAACAAATTAAATAAATATATTGAAATTAATACATTTGATAATTAAACGATGAAAATTTACAACCAGACCCTAAGAGAACCTCAAAATATATATGCATCTATCATTCTTCCTTATAACATACTGGTTGTATTTACAAAATATATTTTCTCACCATCGCAATTTGATCTGAAAAATCTGAAAAAATAATAAAAAGTCAGTAAATTTAGCACCTCAAATGTGAAACAAAACAAAATATCAAAGTTTTCACCTTACAAAACATAACCAGAAGTTATAATGTCCAAATTATTTACTATCTGAACAACATATCTATTGAGGCCGATATTATTCTAATGAAACCGTCTTGGATAATTATTAATTAATATTCGAAAAAGCAATTGGAAGGAAGCCAATGGTCATAACGTATTCATTATATAATTGTTTGGTTCTTTAACTCGTATCAATTTAATAGTTTTCCCAAAAATAAAGAGAGCTCTTCATTTTTTTTTTTTTAGGAAACATGAGAAAACATTATTTTCCTCGGCTTTTATATAGAAACTAACTGGTAGCCCGCGCGATGCACGCGTTATTTATGATTTGTAGATTTCTCATCAAATAAACTTGATAATAATATTTCAAATTAGTCTCTTCAACATCCAATGAGTAGCCCAGCGGTAACACATAGGGGAGAACAATATGTGTTCGAGTCCCTGAGTCCCAGCAGGGACTCTTATCTCCAATCCCAAAATTTGGGATTTGGGAGTAGTTTTTTCCCCGATTATTTGAGTGGGAGTAGATATTTCCGGTTATATTTTCGGCTAGGGCTCTTCTCTTAGTAGACGTAGATGTCTGAGTGTGCGATAATTGTATGTATTGAATATCCTAGTAGATTCAGATTGTATATACGTAGAATTGTAATTTTTTTTTTAAAAAAAAAAACACCCAATGAGTCTAATGAAATATTTAATAGACCTTGAAAACATATAAATAGTATTTATATGAAGTAACAAGGAAAATAAACATTATTATTCATAAACTTACACATGATTATCATCAACTTTAAACTAATTATACATCATAGTTCCGAAAATAATTATTTTGAGATGAAAAATAGAGGATGAGAAAATTGGAATGGTGTAAGCGTACCTCATATGCATAGAAGAGCAACGTCAAGAACCAGTTTGATATCTTCCTTCAATTCATCTATTTAAATAGCACAAAAATAATTATTTTAAAATTTACCGCAACCTATAATTTAAAGAACTCTTCAATTTTGGCAATTAAAAATATACATTTAGTTTAAAACAACCATGAAATATATCATTAATAAAAAAAACTATTCAATTTTGGCAATTAAAAAGATACATTTAGTTTAGAGCAACCATGAAATATACCATTAATTCAAAAAACTCTTCAATTTTGGCAATTAAAAAGATTTATTAAATTTAAAAAGCAATCATGAAACACGAATTAATTCATTAGATTAAACCAATGAGAGGCTCTTCAATTTTATCAATTAAAGAGATTCATTAAATTTAGAACAACCGTGAAATATAAATTCATTCATTAAATTAAATCAATGAGTTACGGTCATTCCCTTTTTTTTTTTTTAGGAAAAAGCTCCACCACTTGGAGTTAGGATTGGATCAAAAATTTATCCTCCCACCCCCTCTGACACATTCACCTCTCAAATTTTTCTCTCTCTAATTTTTTTTTCCTATAATGACCTCTTATTTTCTTTTATTGTTTTCCTTAATTTTTATCCCTTTATTTCTTTTTCTTTAATTTACTTTTTTTCATTAATTTATTTCCTTATTTTTTAAATTCAATTAATTCCTTTTTCCCTTAATTTTTGTCCCCTTTTATTTTTTTTTATTTAATTTACTTGTATTTTATTTTATTAATTTGTTTCCTCATTTTTAAAATTTAATTATTTAATTATACTTTTTTTTATTAAATTCGTTTATTTTTTATCTTAAATAATTTTTATTTGTTCTTTCATTGATTTATTTCCTCATTTAATATTATTTATATGTGTATTCTCTTTTATTTATTTAATAAATCTTATATATTTTTATACAAAAATTGATCTTCCCCCTCCCCTTATCTCCTTGCTAATTTACTAAATAATCCTTATCAATATTTGTAATGACTTTTTTTTTTTTCAAAGTTACACATTATAAAATTTATATATATATATATTAATTTAAAAATAATTATATACTAGTTATAACATTTTATTAATAATTAATATATTTTTGTTAATAAATAATACATATTTTTTATCTATTCATTTATTTTTTTGATTCATTTTAATTTAATTATACTACTTATGTATAAAAAAAATATATAATTTAAACAATATAAATTTTTTTATTTTCTTGAAAAAAAAAAAAAAAAGGAAGAGGAAGATATGATCGTCCAAGGGATCATAAGGGGGACGATTGTTCCCCTTTAAAGGGAACCGTCCTTTTTTTTTTTTTAATCAATTATGACCAAGTGCTCCATGAGGTATTGGGTATATCACCAAGTGCGTCAGGAGGAGACTTTGGAGGTAACATAGATTAGAATTTATGTTTTTTATATTTTTAAGTGTAACTTTTTATGTTGTTATTTGTACTATTTTTAAATAAATATTTTTCTAATATACATGAGAACATTTTTTTAATACATAAGTAGTGCGAAATTAAATTATAAAATATATTTTTTGAAACGAATTTTAAAAGAAAAAATTAAAAAAAAAAGAGTCGCCCTTCTTCCTAATCGCCCTTCTTCAAGGAAGAAGGGCGAAGGGCGATCGCCAAGAACCTTCTCCTAATTTTTTTATTTTTTATTTTTTATTTTCTTTTTTCTTTTAAAAAATTAATCAATCTATATATATATATATATATATATATATATATATATATATATATATATTATATATATATATATGTGTGTGTGTGTATATATCAATAAATAAATAAAATTAGATATATATGGTTTATTTGAAAATTGAAAATAGAATTTTGGTGAAATGAATAGGGTAAATAGGGAATTATAGGGGAGAACAAAGTCAAATGTGTAAGACGGAGGGGAAGATAAGCCCTCATTGGATCCCTTGTGAGAGAGACGAATGGTCCCATGAATCCTGAAATTTCATGAATTGGGGACTTCCCATCAGCCTTGTACAACCATATCAGGATGAGACAGAGAATGATGTATGAAGCTTTGCGAACCTTGACTTGCTTATAAATTTTATAGAGCTCATCATTTCCCTTGAATCAATCAGAGGTGAGCATCGGTTCCGGTTCTATCCAGAATCGATTGGAACCTGACCAATTTTCCGAGTTTAGAATCGGAACCGATTGTAACAGGTCCGGTCCAGATTTTTAAAAAAGAATCGATTTTAACAGGTCCGGTTCCGGTTCCAAACTGGTCAGAATCGGAACCGGACCATAGAATCTATTTATGGAACCGAATATAGAACCGGTTTCTGCCCAGGGGAGTGTCACGACACTGAATTTATAGCGTCGCGACACTGAATTTCTAGCGTCGCGATGTCGGGACGTTCAATTCACGTAGTTGCCTCGAACTGTAGGGGAGCGTCGCGACTCCCAACTTATGTGTCGCGATACTGAGGGCTGATGAGTACTAAAACTTCATTTTCTTCGTTATTGAGCTTCCGGACTCCGATTTGGTCCATATTTTTTCCTACGGACTCGTATCGAAATGTAGTTTTCATTAAAAGGGTAATTCAGAACCGGACCGAAACCGAATAATAGGTACCCTATTTAATTGGGTAGATTCCGGTTCCACTTAGTTATGAACCGATTTTTTCCGGGTAAGTTCCGGTTCCATGTGGAACCGAAACCGAAACCGATTTTGCTCACCCCTATAATCAATGAGAGAGCTCTATTGAGTTTTGTTTTATAGTAGTATATAGATAGATAGATATAGATATTGATTGTATGCATGGAGTTTTCAGTATTTCGATCAAATATAATATTGTAAAAATAAAAATAATGGGGTCTCATCTCAATTCTCAATATGCAAAGTAAGAAACTGAATGACTCCAGCGGCATGGGCTTAAGGGCCCAACCAGCAACAGAGACAGCATAATAAGGACTAACTGGTAACACTTACAAGCCCAGAACCAGCTTAAGCATGTGCTTAAGGCCCAAATCAACAAACACCCCGCCAATCTGATATAGTTGTTAGTTCTGTGCAGAATCTGGTAAAGTGATGAGAGTTAAAAATTATTTTAAGTATTTGGTAAATCTTGATGTTAAACTGTTGTAAGAATTATATATATATATATATATATGTGTGTGTATGTATGTATGTATCGGAAACTACACTAGTTGTTCCTTATTAATTTTATTATTTTTTATCTCAAAATAATTGATCAAAAAAGTAATAATAATTTTCATCAAAAAAACATCAACATTGTGTAATCAATGGGCATTTTTTTTTTTGGCTTAAATGAACTACAAAATCTCAAAGTGAAAATTAGGTAAAGCATAATGACAATGATTATTATTATTATTTTTTTTGAAATTATCGAAAAACCTCATCATCAAACCACTCATTCCGAGTTTAAGCGGAAACAACGATTTTATTTCTTAATTGATTAATTAATGATAATTTTGGGTTTATGCAATATATGTGAAGATATATGTAGAACTATCTTAAGGTTAAAATTATTTCTCAAAATTGGATCTAAAAGAAAAAATTACTCCTTTATTTCAAAGAGTATTCTGGAACTGTGTAATCTAGCACAATATCTCACTCATGTGTCAGATAAACAAAAGTTAAACGATACTATTTTAACTCCTAACCTTAATAACTAAACCCTTATAAGAACCCTTTAAAAAAAAAAAATGAATCTACCATGAATATATATATATATATAATAGTTTTTTGAATTAAGGAGGTTTAAACTCATGATTTGGACATGAGAATTATTTGGCATAAGCCTAAGTGACTACGAGCTCATTTATTTCTTTTTTCTCCTTCTGAAATCTAATGAGAATTTAGATACATATATTTATAGTATCGTCCAGATATCTACCAATATCGCATAAAAAGTAATATATTTACTCACATATATCTAAATGATACATTAATTTGAGCATATATATGAACTCATATCCTTACTCTAAACCAACCCAAAAGTGTTTCATGTCGCATGCAATGCAAGGTGACCTAATGATGACTCAAAACAAAATATATATTTAATTAGCAATGCCAAGTCAATTAAGGATAGCTCTCACGACTCAACGGTTACTTCCAATAAAACCACTAACTCCTCATCTCTCTCCTAATATTTCTCCCCATAACAACTTTCTTGAGCACAAAAAGCTTAAATCTTTAATATTTATTATCCCCCAAGCAAGGGAAAACACAATAACAAAATCAAAATCAAAAGCTGCTTCTGCTATTGGGGAGCTCTCCAATTAATTAATAACCATGGCTTCTCTTTTTCAACTTCCTCTTATCTTCATTTTATTCACTATTTTTCTCCATATCTACACTGTGACTTGCACTGAATTTGAAGTTAATGTTGATGATAATGGCTGGGCTGTACCCAAAGCTAAGGAAGGTGACCAAATGTACAACAAATGGGCATCTAGCCATAGGTTCAAGATCGGTGACACTCTCCGTAAGCCACTTAATTAGTTCATCCTCATCATATCTTCATTTTTTCCTTACATTAATTTGAAATATTACTTAGCCGATCCCATAATTTATTCTATTTCATCAATATATATACATACAAAGACCTTTCATCAAGCATGTTTATATTTTATTTAATTAAATTGTATATGATTGATGATGGGTTTTCTTTCAGAGTTCAAGTACAAGAAAGACTCAGTAATGGCAGTGAGTGAAGAGGAATACAAGAAATGCCGATCAACGCGTCCATTGTTCTACTCCAACAATGAAAACACTTTGTACAATTTGACAAAGCCGGGCTTGTTCTATTTCATTAGTGGAGTTTCTGGCCACTGTCAGCGAGGGCTGAAGATGATCATCAAAGTTCTGGATACTGCAAGTCCTCCTCATTATCAAAACCAGACCACCACCACCATGCCGCCGCCGTCAAAGAGTAATGATGCTGCTGCCATTGCAAGGCCTGCCATTGCTTCTGCAACTATTATTATGTTAGGGTTTATCTTGTATTAGTTTTAATTTCCTGGGTTTACGTAGTGGTAGTAGTAGTTTGTTTCTGTTTAATAACTCTCTACTTGATTTGTTTATTATGGATATTTTGTTAATTTTTGATTTGGGTAATGATTATTGGTTAATTAATAAGGTCATATGTGAATCTCTCTCTCTTTTTTTTAATATGAATTTTATTTTGTTATTTATTACAATCTTGAAGATTATGGAAAGTTTATTTATAATTTTTATGTTATAAATTCACACGATCTTTTTCAAAAATTACAAACAACTTGTCATTTTCTCTGGCTTTCCGAATTCTGTATATATATATATCGGTTCAGGTATTCATCAATCATATTTGTGAAATAATAATTAAATTAAATTTTCACTACAAGAATTAGACCATTTAGCGTCGAATTATTTCGACGCCATAAGTGACAATTTCGACGCAAATTATATTTAGCGTCGAAAAAATTAGACGCAAAAAATGGACGATAAAATGTCGACGAAAACCACTTTTAGCGTCGAAATAATTAAATGCGACGCTAAAAAACAGTATTCTGCGTCCAATTGATTTCGACGCTAAAGTAAAATTTTCGACGCTATATTGTATATTTGGCGACGAAATATATCGACGCAAAAATTCAAACTTTTAGCGTCGAAAGGTTTCGACGCTAAAGTATATTAAAAAAGTATTATATGTAAGCTTATAGCGATCATGTTTTTTACTATTAGCGTCGATATTTGTCGACGCTAAAAGTCACCTTTAGCGTCGAAAATAGTCGACGCTAACATATATTAAAAAGAAATATATGTACGCTTACAGCGGCCATTTTGTATACTATTAGCGTCGAAATATTCGACGCTAAAAGTAAATAATTTATTTTTTTAAAAATTAGTAATTTACTTATTTTTTGGTCTAAAATATTTAATTTAGTTGAAAAAAAATGTAATTAATGACGAAATATTATATTGAAATTTGTTTTAGAAAAAAGAAATATTATATTAAATCTATTTGTTCAAAATGTTTATACAAAACTAAATATAAAATTAATTACTACTGTGATGGGGGGACGCTCGAGCCCGATGCACCATGACTCATTGAGGCCTCGAACATCTGACGGAAAGCCAGCAGTTGCTGTTCCAACTGCTCCATCTTCTTCTCGTGGTCCACCGTGACCTGCTGCAGCTCGTCTTGGTGGTGACTAACTCGTCTCGAAGAGAGACATTGTCCGAATTACCATTATTGCGTGCAGATGACGTTGGCTTCTTACGAGTGCCAAGACCAACGTTGTAAGCTGTCTGATTCTTGAAAACCATTTGCGACAGCTGCTCATCTGGTATGGGGTCGGTCCCTGTTTCCTGAGTTTGATGTTGGAGTTCCGTCATTTCGTTCTGTTTCAAAAAATAAGTTAATATTAGAATTTGAGAAAAAAATTTAACATATATAATATTAATTATTTTATTTTAAAAACTGAAACTTACATAGCAGCGTTCGGCTTCTTCATTTATCCATTTCTTCTTGTCATTGTAATGCGTCACACGGAAAAAATCTGGAAATGATTGCACCTCACCTGTGTTACTCTGTTATAAACATAAAATAAATTCAATATTATTCCAGATAGTAAAAACAATTAACTGTTAAATTTTATGTTAGGATATATTTACCTCAGAATGTTCGGCACGATGTTGGATAAATGGCTTCGAACCTGCACGGTGGTTAAAACGCAAGTGACTTCGATTTTCCGCATTTGCGTGACATTTATCCTGTATTCACCAACACTGTAAGTACCGAAAACAAAGACAATTATAAATTTCTGTTTATTTCAAAATTTACCTCGTGTTTTTTGCTAGACCAAATCTCACATAAGAATGTCCAATCTTGTTCCTCTATAAAATCAGGCTTGTGTTGTGGAGCATTTGAAGGTCCATGTTCGTCGAATATTGGTTTCATGACTTTTGTTCTATAATCTTTATAACTTTTCCCCATGTGGTAGTCAATATATTGTTGGACATTCACTTGGGTCAGATCGAACTCGAACCATTCCTACATGAAAATTCGAGTAAAAATAAGTATCAAATAAAAATGTTAAATAACAAACAATATCGAAAACTTACAAGTAGCGAAGGGAATAGCTGGTTCATTTTTGTCTCCCACGGTATCTTTCTCCAAGATACGTAGTTTTGGGGAGCTTCATATCGAGCTGTAGCTCCTATGGCTGTATTAAACGCTGAATTATGTTGTCCGACTTGAGTGTGTCTATCCTCTGATATCTGTATTCGAATACGGCCGTGAGTCTTAACGTACTTAGCCAACCCCAGGCCACGGGTGCGTCCTCGACCCTTCACTGTACTGGACTCACCTGTGCTAGCAGAGAAATCACCAGGGCCAGTTGCCCTTGTTGATGTAGATGGAGTCGCGGTAGCCCGTTTGCGATTGCCCGGTGCCATCTGCAAAACCCGTCGCATTAGCGTCATCAAATTCCAAAGTTCTTATACATATACATACATATCCATACAAGTCAATACAACTTAACAAAAGCGCTTATCACATCGAATGCTCACTTTCGTAACTTTCGAATTCCAAAACACATACAAACATTCCAAAACACATACTATATATACTATATGAACTTTCGAATTCCAAAACACATACAAACATTCCAAAACACATACTATATATACTATATGAACTTTCGAATTCCAAAACACATACAAACATTCCAAAACACATACTATACTATACGAAGTTTCGAATTCCAAAACACATACTGTACTAAATGGACGACGAAGTTAAACGGAAAACCATCGGGGGCTGCCTGTTCTGCCCAGAATTCTGGGCAGAACACAGCATGTTCTGCCCAGAATTCTGCCGTCCCCGTCCCTTTAATTCGTCGATCATCATCCTTCATTCAATATCATATTCGTCCCTCTAATTTCGACAAAATCATCATCAACCATCAACAATAATCATCAACAAAATCATCAACAATCATCAACAACAATCATTGTCATCAACAACCATCAACAACAAGCATCATCATAAACATAATCATAATCATTCATCATCAACAAGCATCATCAACAATAATCATCATCATTCATCATCAACAATAATCATCATCATTCATCATCATCAACATTCATCATCATCAAGCATCAAATAAAAATCAAAAAGTGAGACTCACCTTAAATTTGTTGCTTGCAATGAGTATAAGCCGAGAATTGCAGGAGAAATGCAAGGTTGGGCGAATTTGGGTCGTTTGCGCAGAAGAGAAGAGGTATCTGGTTTTAGGGATTTGGACGACATTTAGCGTCGAATTTACAGTCTTTTAGCGTCGAAAAATTCGACGCTAATAATTAGGCGGTCATTTAAAATTTAGGGTTATTTTCCCGGAAATTAAATTTTTCATATTTAGCGTCGAATAACAACATTCGACGCTAATATCACCTTTAGCGTCGAAATAAATTCATTTTAGCGTCCATAATTTCGACGCTAAAAAATTGGCGGTTTATTAAAAATTTTGGGTTTTTTCCGGGAAATTTAAGACATATGGATCATTCTTGTACCAACAACGTTGAACATTAATTGACGTGAGATGATTACTAACTTGAATTCTCCTCTTTCTGGCATTAGTGTCAAACCACTTACATTGGAATAGCACAGTATGTCGTCTGGGTCGATATATGAACTCAATGACCGATTGCAATACGCCGTAGAAGTCAATTACATCTGAGCCGTGTTCTCCTTGGACTAAAATTCCAGAATTTTGAGTCACATGATTAACATCTCGCTGTTCGGTATGAAATCTAACTCCGTTGACAATACATCCACTGTACTCATACGCCTGCATTTGAGGCCCATAAGCCAAAGAAACCAACGAGGATTGCGAGTCCAATTGACCATTTTCCACTTGATTAATAATCTGACAATGAAATATATGTGTTAATATAACAAACTGAAATGTCTAATGTTAGGATCAAAATAAATATAAAATATTATAACTTACAGTTGTCTCAAACCATTTAGGAAATTCTTTTTTGTGGGTTTCATCAACATTATGGTCACCAGCAATTTGTAGCATTATTAGATGTTGCCTACAATAAATTATCACGGTTAATGTATGGAAAAAATTCAGTAATGATGCACCAGAAAAACTTACATTAAATATGGTTGCACTTCATCACAATTACTCAATATAAACCAATGCGCACGTTGAACTTCCTGACGGGTTAGTAATTTGACACCTACTGCCCCAAATGGTCTGTAATTTTGACGGAACACTGTGATCTCTTGGCTATTACTTGCATCTCCATCATAATTTCGTGGCCGACGATTGAAATGAGTTTCAATATTCTGCATGTACATCGAACAAAATGTTATTGCTTCATTTATTATAACAGCTTCAGCTATTGAACCTTCAGGTCGTGCCTTGTTTTTGACATATTGTTTGTAATCTCCCAAAGCTCTGCAGATATGACAACAAGTTTGCATTAACACTAAATTCTATGCACAAAAAAACGGTTACAAATTTTCTTATATAAAACTGTGTATATATATATATATATATATATATATATATATATATATATATATATAATACCTCTCAATGGGATACATCCATCTGTAATGGACAGGACCTCCCTTTCTAGCTTCATCCGGTAAATGCACAGCCAGATGTACCATGACATCAAAGAAAGCGGGTGGCAAAATTCGCTCCAGCTTGCATAGGATTATCACGATTCCTTGCTCAAGGTCGTCAATAACAGATGTGCTTAATGTCCTCTGACACAATTGTTTAAAGAAGCCACATAGATCAAGTACGGCGTCACATACATTCGGGGGAGATAAGGTCGAATGCCAACAGGAAGGAGAATCTCGAGCAGCACATGACAATCGTGACTCTTTAATCCCGTTATTGTATCATCTCTGACCCAACGCCCAATATTGGATGCATAATTATCAGGGAATTTAACCATTTTCAGCCAATCACAGAATGATTTTCTCTCCGATTGATTGAGCACATAACTAGCAGGAGGCTTAATAAAACCTCGAGAGGAGTCTTGTAAATGCAATTCACTGCGAATTCTAAGATCTTGTAGGTCCAATCTAGCATTTACAGTGTCTTTTGTCTTACCCGGAATATTGAATAGTGTACCCACTAAACTCTCACAAATATTTTTCTCTATATGCATTACATCCAAATTATGTCGCAAACTCAGAGTCCCCCAATATTCTAACTCAAAGAAAATACTTTTTCCTGTCCAATTCAACTCTTCAGGTAACCGTTTTCGATTTTTATCTCTATTATTAGGATGTTTACCTGGTGTGCTGTCTTTCAGATGTTGATGTTGGCAAAGTATGTCAAATGCAGACAATCGATTGGGCTTACTCTGAGGTTCATGTTGCCCGTTAAATAATTTACTCCTCCGCCAAGGATGACTCGACTCAAGAAATCTCTTGTGGCCCGTGTATCCGATTTTATTCCGTAATCGTTGCGAAGGTGTATGATCCGCACAAACTGGACATGCCATGTATCCCTTAGTGCTCCATCCAGATAATGAACCATAGGCTGGAAAATCATTAATGGTCCATAATAATGCGGCATGCATCTGAAAATACTGATCTGAAGCTGCATCATAGGTATGCACACCCACATTCCATAATGTTTGTAACTCCTCGATCAATGGTCTCAAGTAAATATTTATATCTTTACCAGGTGAACGTGGACCAGGGATAAGCAATGACATAAACATGAACGGATCCTTCATACATTTCCATGGAGGTAAGTTATATGGAATGACAATAACGGGCCAGATGCTATAAGAGTTGTACATATTCCCAAATGGGTTAAAACCATCAGAGGCAATACCTAACCTGACATTACGGGGGTCCTCTGCGAAACGAGGGTACATGTCATCAAATTCCTTCCATTCGGTTCCGTCCGCAGGATGTCTAAGTATGCCCTCCGCACCGATCCTCTTTTCATGATGCCACATCATATCAGTCGCTGTGTGTCGTGACATGAACAATCTCTGCAGCCTGGGCGTTAAAGGGAAATATCGCAATATATTTTGAGGCACTTTCTTCCCCATACCACGGACTTTGTACCGACTTTCACCACATATCGGACAATGTTCAAGTGATTCATACTCGGCACGAAATAATACACAATCAAACTTACAAGCATGAATGGATTCATACCCCATTCCCAGATCACGCAACATTTTCTTTGCCTCGTAGTACGACTTAGGCAATTCGCTTCCAACCGGTAACATTTGGGCCAGTAACTCTAACATCATATCGATACTTTTGTTGGTCATTCTGTTGATCACTTTAATGTGTAATAATTTCACAACGAAATTCAAGATCGACATTCCAGCACCTTCGAATGGAATTTTTTTTGCCTCATCAAGTAGTTCACTAAATAAATTTTGATCATTTCCACTTAACACTGGCATGTCGCCACTAACACTATGACCAAGTTGTGGACCTTGTAAGTCATGCAAAATATCGGCGATCTCATCGTTTGCAGGTTGATTGTAACTACTACTCCCTTCACCGACATCATAAAACCGTGACTGAGAATTATACTGCTCACCGTGATAAATCCACGTACGGTAAGTTGGTGATATTCCTGGCATGTATAAATGAATATGAACTTCATCTAACCGCTTCCTTTTCCTATTCAAACAATTTGCACATGGACAACGAACACGACCTTCTGCATCAATGTGTTGCTTTGCGACTTCCATAAACTCAGACACTCCATTACGATATTCAACACTCAATCTATCCAGAGAGCTCATCCAATTTCTATCCATTTCAGCAGAATACCTAAATATAATAATATAATCATTAGATATCATTTTACAGTAATCAACATTACTAATTCAGTAATACTTAATTTAAGCATATATATATATATATATATATATATATATATATATATATATATATTATATATATTTGGTTGATAAATTAAATAGTTTACAAAAAATTTATATTTTATTAATTAATATACTTACTCTACATATATGAATCATAAATCACTAACAAACAGCATATAAAAAACATATATAATCATAAAAATTGAAAATAATAAAGAAATATGAAACAAGAATTACCTTATCGGAAATTGATTACAATTTTATTGAAAATTTTTAGGAGAGATGTGAGGATGTAGAGGAGAAATTCTGAGATTTCAGAGGATGAAAATGAAGAGAATGAGAGAAAAAACAGAGGGGGAGAAGGGTTGGTGACCTTCTGCATTTTAATCTATCTTTAGCGTCGAATACGGAAATTCGACGCTAAATGTTACAGTTTTTAGCGTCGAATACGTTATGTCGACGCTAATTGTTGCTATTTAGCGTCGAATTTAATTTAGACGCGAAAGAATCAAGGATCTGTCGGTGGAAATTTCATAACTATTCAGCGTCGAAAATATTTTCGACGCTAAAAGTATTATTTTTGGCGTCGACTATACATAATCGACGCTAATTGTGTACGTTTTTAGCGTCGAAAAGGTTTTTTCGACGCTAAAATTATACTTTTAGCGTCGAATTTAATTTAGACGCGAAAGAGTCAGGTGTTTGTCGGTGGAAACTTTATAAACCTTTAGCGACTATATTTGTTCGACGCTAAAAGTATATTTTTGGCGTCGACACGTTTTTTGCGACGCTAAAAGTGTAATATTTGGCGCCAAAAATTATTGCAATAATATAATTATTCAGCGTCGAATACTATTCGACGCTAAAGTTCTGTATTTAGCGTCGAATATAGTTTTCGACGCTAAAACATTAATATTCTGCGTCGAAAATTTATTCCGTCGCTAAATGTTTGACATATAGCGTCGAAAATGATTTTCGACGCTAAATATCACTTTTAGCGTCGCAAACACATTCGACGCTAAATAGTTGGACGCTAAAAGCCATAATTCTTGTAGTGTTTATATATTTTTATTGTGATTTTTATTTCTTATTTAGGTAAAATACTGTTTTGGAAGCTTAACGGATATGGGATATATAAAATGACAAAATGACAAGAAGGAAAAAAATTTAGAAAGACCCCTCTTTCACATGCAAACTATTGCATGTTTCTCAAAATTGCAAATTACAACTTATATTTGAGAAGCTGAAAAGGTGTTGAATGCCTCATTTTTTTTTCATGTTTTCTTCATAGTTCTTTTGAGAATTTTGTTGAAAATATATTGTGTTGCATTCTATTTGTTGTAATTTCTTTTTCTTTTTTTAATAAAATTATATATATATTTATTTAAGTATGAGTAGCTAATTACATTATGTTGGGGTGAATTAATGGTAAAACTCTTAATATGATAATATAAATTAATTTTATTTATGTTATAACATATAAATTGTAATCTGAAAACTAGTATTTAATTTTCTCTTGTATTTGTGGTGTCTTGATTCGTTGTAAATAGTTTGTTATTGGTTGACACATTTAATACTTCATCACATATTATATGAGAGGGTAATTTAAATCTGGATTAATTATCGACAAAATCGTATCACTGACTTTATGAGTGATCTTATATATTATGACATAATTGCGTACCTATTTCGACTAGTAATAGATAAACCATATCATCACCTTTATGGGCGTGGTTTTATATGTTTTGACATAATTAAATTCTGAAACAAATTAACTAGGTAATAATAACAATTTATATATATTATAAAAAATAAGATTTCTCTATATTTGAAATTTTAAGAGTGGATCTTATAGCCATAGTATTTTAATTTATTGTTGCATTTCAATTTCAAAATTGTTCACCACTTCAATCAATTTAGCATTTTTTTATTTTATTACTCGAATTGTTATTTTATTTTACTAAATCTATTCATTGTGGATCGACCTTGGATGTATCATGTTATTTTATTACTTCGACACTCTTATATTTTGGAGTAAAGAACCACTTTGTGAGTGTGTGAATACGAAAATTTTATCGTCCGCATAACAATAAAACAACGTTACTTTATTGAAGAATTTTCAGGTAATAAAAAAATATTACTTTATGATAAACAACACTGCTTTATTATTATTATTATATATGAAACGTTGGAAATCCCACCGTCAAACCATCTGATCCGATCTTAAGCGAAGTATGTAAAATATCTGGTTGTCCTAAATTTGTAGAAAAATACATGGATTCGAACCGATAATCTGAGAATCAAGTTTTGAACAACTTAATGTCCTCACCTTGAAGATATGAATAGTATTGGACTTCAAATTCCAAGTGGCCCATGTGGAGTGTTTTGCATTTGCAACTACTAGCACTTGGTACGCTGAGCCGAGGCATCAATTTGATGGTTAAACTTTTTAATTATGTAAAGTTGGAATGGAGAATTTAGTCCAATCAACTTGGTGCAACCCCCCATGTAAAATCAGGTAATTAATTACATGTGATGCAATATTCTACTAATTCATTCTATATATGATTTCGTGATGCTTAAAAGGATGGTAACCAATACTTTTAAAACCGGATCAGAATAGACTAGCCGATTTGATGTCGAATCAAGAACCGGTCATATATCTAATTCGATAATACTTGAAAATTGGGGTTCAAAAATTTATTAAAAATCGATTAAAACCGATGAATCAGTGAAATCCGATTTTATCATATTTTTTTTAAATTTCTAAATGAAACAGCGTGATTTTGTAGTCAGCTCTCTGCCTCTCTCTCTCGTTTGACGTCTCAGCTCTCCGTCTCTCTCGTCTTGTCTCGGATTCTTTATTGATTTTTTGGGAACATTCTTTGCCATATCCATGGCTTATATTATCTATTTCATTCATTCCTTAATGTTCGGCTTTCAAATCGCCAGATCTGTTTTTCATTTTTATTTTTATTCTTTTTTGTATTTTCATGGATTCAAATTTTATCCACTGATTGTTGATGATGATAATTCTACATTGGGTTCAACGGCGGATGATTGTTTTTCTGTTGTATTATTGATCATTTGATGATGGATGATTATACAGATTGGGCTGGTGTTAGTTTGTTAATTTCCCATGTTGATCATCAAATTGTTATTCTTCGTTGACGGTTTGGTCAACAAAACAGTTTGTTATTCTTTAATTTTTTTTAATATGAATTGTGTAATTTTATATTTTTTTTTAATTTTTTTTTTAATTCGTAATTAATCAATATTATTTATGATGTCAGTAATTATGTCGGAATGGTTTAACTAGTCGAAATAATGATCTATTAAACCTTTTAAATTATCGGTCCGATTTTAAAAACTTTGATGGTAACGAAATGGATATTTGAAAATTTTAAAGTGATCGAAACTGAAACCTACATCCAATATATGATATCTAATCGTAATTTAAAAAAAATGTATTATAATTATTCACATCTAAATCTTACTGAAATATAGGATATTCAAAACAACCAAAATATCTAAATAATAATAATTGGATATCAGATATCCAATAATAAAATCCATAATTCATCAAAATCAATTTTGGTAATATATTTTTAAAATTGATTGGGTATTCAAAATATCCAATTAAATTACATTTTTCCATGACTTTATGTTGTTTAGTCACTAAAAAAAGAATTAAATCATATTAAAATATACATGTATCTAATGCCCCATAAGATATAATTGAAAGCATAGCTAATACCTCCTCCCAAAAATATTATATATCTATCAATGAGATGACATGCTTTTCACATTATCACAATTTCTCATTCACATATTATTCAAATATGCAAATATCATTAATTTGTGTGTGATTCTTGCAGTATATATATCTCTAGAAACCACTATAATGTGATTTAAGGGAAGTATAAAATTATTACATTGTTGTGAACATGTTATTAATTGAACGGGAGGAATCTAATTTACTATAAATTTTTTTTAATCGCTGGAATCACGCCGTCAAATTATCCTTTCCGGGTTGAAACGGAGCATGCAATCGGACTCTTACAAGAAAAGCACCCCCTGAATTCGAACTCATGACCTCAATGTGAGATATTAAGACATACACCACCAAGCCACGCCCCCCTTGGAGATATCTAATTTACTACATATTCAAAGTTTGATGAAATATGGAAGGAAATTAAAAGATTTATTATGTTTAAATTGATTTTCATAAATTTTATCTAATGTTCCCCCTGTTAGTTCTAGAGCTCCTCCATATAAACCGGGTCTCAAGTTATGTTTTTCTTTGAAATATAAATGATTTTAAAATTCTCTACCTATTTCAAAATAAAAATAAGTAGTAACACATTTATTAAGAATTGATATAATAATTATAAATATAGAATTGAATTATACACATTTATATTTTATTATCCCCTTTAATTAAGAAAGAAATGCACATATATTAAATTTTTGAAAGGCTCAATTAGAATTGATCATATGTTGCCTTTGATTTATTCAGTATGAGGTGTTAAATTAGTTCAATTCACCTTAACACACACAATCATTCTTATAGTATTTACTTCAAAATAAAGATTGATTCAAGGAAAAATTGGAAGCTAAGTAAAAGAGTATTATATTTCAAATGCAGTTCATCATTCACTTCTAATGAGTATAATCATTTATTTTTAAAAAAAATTAATTAAAAACTCATAATGTAATATTTTTTTGAATCGTTGGAAATCTCGTCGCCAAACCATCAATCCGGGCTTAAGCGGAGCAAGTAAAACTCTCGACGGTCCTAGGTTCATACAAGAAACGCACTCCCTAGATTCGAACTCAAAACCTCAAGTTGAGATCCTGAACCCTACACCACCAAGTCACGATCATTGGAGACCTCATGATTATGGATGGTAAAATCCGGACCCGAGTCAAGATTCATAAGCATTTTCGTGACCCCGGGTCCGATCCCGGACCTGAGTAAATATACATGGGTCCGGACCCGGGTCTATCCGGTCCGTATCCGGATACCCGGTTATTTTTTTTATTTTTTTAATTGTATTATTTTATATTTATATTTAGATTTTGTCAATTTTATTTGTTTTATTTCAATTATTTTATATTTTTTAATTATATTCTATTATATTTTTTATATATATGCATATTATTCTGTATTTTCATTATATTTAATTTTTATTATTTTTTTCCGGACCGTGTCTATCCGGGCCGGACCTGTACGATCCCGGATCTGGATCCGAATTCACACATGTCCTAATTTTTAAGACCCGGATCCTGATATTTTAATCCCAGACCCGATCGTCCGGATCCATGCGGATCCGGATCTGGATCTGGTTGCCATCTCTACTCATGATGTAATTACAATCAGTTATCCGTTTGGAATTGTAAAATAGTGATACCCACACCCTCAATCGTAAATGATTATTTGAGGACGCAAACACTTATTAAAAATTTCATCCCAAATTTTCAATGCAATTTGATTATTATCATAAAATGCCCCAGAAATTCAAATTATTTCCTGATCTGGGTGTTTATTATGTAATCAGTAATTCATTAAAAATAGATCAAGAGAAATAAATAAATATTGATGTAATGTACATAGAGAGGATGATGCAGCTGATCTGCACCAGATAATGCACCCTAAGCTTTGAAAAAGGATTTGCTTTTTAATTATGAAGATTTTTTTTTTATTCTTTTAATTATTAAGATTATAAAAAGGTCTCGTGGAATAAGAAATTACTAAACGGACCCCAATTATATTGCTTCTTTATATTGAGCCGTTTGTTGTTTCCTCCTGACAAAAATTTGACCGTTACAATATTTAAAAAATTAGATCAACGGCTCAGATTATTAGCAACTCACTGTGATCTTGATCTTCCCTCTCTTTGCAATTCCTTCTACTTGTGTTGATTTTTCACCGAAATTTCTTGCATTTTTCAAGAAAAGATTACAATTTTCTTGTAATTTGAGAGGTTTCTTCAACTGGATCACGGAAAATTTCGTCTGGGTATGTTCGGATAGTGAGAAAATTATTATAGCATATCAGAATGCCTGTGTCAACTCGGTCTCAAGTCGTAAATGAAGAAGAAAATGAGCAAAGAACAAGAACGAGATACAGATCAGATCAAGAAGATGCTTCTTCCCACGTGAATGTTGCTCTAAGGAACCCACATCATGGCTTGAAAGAGAAAATGAAAGCTTTGACTCTCTTATATGAGCAGCAAAAGAGAGCTTCATCAGCTTTCAGGAACCAGTCTCCAAATCCTGATGAAAAAAGATTCTCTACGCTCCAAAGAGAAGAGAGAGAATCAAAAGGGTTAAAGTTTTTGCAAAATGTGATGAAAGAGAACTCAGTGTCCACAATGCAAGCAACAATGGCAAAGCCGCCAGGTTCTAGAGTTACAAGATCCTTCGTGTTGCCTCAACCGCCTATGGATGATGATGCCAAAGAGAATCTTGTGATGGGTCCGGATCGGATTCTTGGCTTTCCATCTTGTCCGAGAAAGGCTAATGTGACAACAACCGCGGCAAGAAAGCTGTCAATGGGGAGTTCAGTGGTGGAAACAGAGTTTAAAGGAGTAAATGGGGTTAAGAATGTGCAAGAATTGGAGAAAATGGAGGCTGTTTCGGAGAAAAATGTTGCGAGTAGGAGTCGAATTCTTGTGTTTGTGAGGCTTAGGCCTATGGCCAAGAAGGAGAAGGAAGCTGGCTCACGGTGTTGTGTGAGGATTGTGAATAAAAGGGATGTTTATTTGACTGAGTTTGCAAATGAGAATGATTATCTTAGACTAAAGAGGCTTCGTGGGCGGCATTTTACTTTTGATGCTTCATCCAGACCACTACTCAACAAGAGGTTTATTCCACAACGTGAGTGTTTAGCTTTGAATCATTCTATATACTTGATGATGATTTTTATGCATATATTTGTCAGTTGGGTTTTTGTTGCCGCAGAAAAGATCAGATCTTTAGATGCATAGTTTGATATGAATGTTTCCTGGAAAGTTAAATTTACATTTGTGTTTTAATTGTCATTTGCTAATCCTATCCCTGTGTGAGTTTCAATTAAGTAAAACCATTTTGATAGTTTTTAAATGCTTTGTCAAGTGTTTAACTATTGCATAAGCTAAGACAATAGGGATAAGAAAACATTTGAATTTTATGAATCTATGTACCTAATTTTATTCAAAAATTAGAACTTGCTACATAAAAGTATAAAACATTCTGGTGATTTTGTATGAAAACATGGCACTGGTTATGTGTAGAATTTATTTATTTTTGTAAAATTGTCTATATGTTAGATACGAATTGGCTACGCTAGCCCATTTAATTGGTTGCTGATGAAATGGAGGATAGTAATAAGAAGGAAATAGAAGCCTGATGTTATCTGAAACTTAGATTGAAGTTTGGTCATTGGATATAATTTTAGCAGGATAAAATCTCTTTTCTGACTTTTCAGGACTGCAGAGCTGGTGGAAGCGGTTCTGCAGGGAAGGAATGGGTCAGTGTTCTGCTATGGTGCCACGGGAGCTGGGAAAACGTATACGATGCTGGGTACAATGGAGAATCCAGGGGTGATGGTATTGGCTATTAAGGATCTCTTCACCAAAATTAGGCAGAGGAGCTGCGACGGAAACCATGTAGTTCACCTCTCCTATCTTGAGGTCTACAATGAAACTGTCAGGGATTTGCTTTCCCCAGGACGACCATTGGTCCTTAGAGAAGATAAACAGGTCTGTTCCTGTGAATTAACAGTTGAATATTTTCTTTCAAATGGTTTAGCTTGCAACATGGCTAGAACTTTGCTCATTGTTTTCCCAAATTATCACCTAGTCTCTCATTGTCGACAAGGTTATTGTTATAACCGTTCCCTAGATGTCTAATTTCTTATAATGTATTTGTGATGCTAGGAAGTGCAAGACCTATGAACAAAGAAACCATTGCTTCCAGTGAATATCATTTGAATAACCTAATTGGTTATGAGGACATTCTTCTCTACTTTTGATATCTAACATTAAAGATTAGTTGTCTTGTGGAACCATGCATGGAAATACATTAGACTTTTTTGTTTTGAAGACTGTTAAATTAGATCTAGAAGTAAAAATAGTGATTTTCATTACTCTTCTCATACATTCATGTATGGTTTTTAATGACTGAAATGATATCTGATGGTAAATCGGTTGTTCAAATGCATTATAGGGGATTGTAGCAGCAGGACTTACGCAATACAGAGCTTACTCTACAGACGAGGTAAACTTTGTTTTTGTTTCTATATTGTGATTGCTGAAGTTAAAGAAGATTGACTAAATGAGTGATGAGACAAACATTTTCATCTTGGTTATGCTAGGTAATGGCATTGCTTCAACGGGGGAACCAAAACCGAACCACTGAACCAACTCGTGTCAATGAAACTTCTTCACGCTCCCATGCTATTCTTCAGGTGACCATGGATTTTATGTCCCTTTTTATTGTTTAATCTTGAGGTATTTTAAGTGCTAATTTTTTTCCCCTTTTTCAAAACTCCATCCAGGTTGTAGTTGAATATAGAGTTCAAGATGCTTCTATGCACATTGTCAATAGAGTGGGTAAACTTTCACTCATAGATCTTGCTGGATCAGAAAGAGCACTTGCAACTGATCAGAGAACACTCCGATCACTTGAGGGCGCCAACATAAATCGGTCACTCCTTTCACTGAGCAGTTGTATCAATGCCCTCGTTGAGGGTAAGAAGCACATCCCATACCGGAACTCAAAGCTTACTCAACTTCTCAAGGACTCATTAGGGGGAGCATGTAACACTGTAATGATTGCAAATGTTAGTCCATGCAATCTCTCATTTGGTGAAACTCAAAACACCCTGCATTGGGCTGATCGAGCTAAGGAGATCCGGATGAAGGTTCATTCTCTTGACTTTTATTCATAATCACCATGACTTTTCTTCAAAACATTGCTTCTTATTTTTCTGCTACTAGTGTCATGACAGCAAATGCTCCTTGAGCTCTTAAACTTAAAATAGCATTGCTTTTATCTTCTCCACAGATTAATTCAAATATTTTTTCCCTAACTATTAAAAAATTTCTGCCTAATCATTTCATGTTGTGATAACTGAATCTTTTGATTCAAGTATTGTTAGTGACTGCTACAATTGCAGGAAGGTGAGGCAAATGTGGAAACACATCAAGTACCTGATTCTGGAACCTATCAAGCCAAGCTATTACTTGAACTGCAGAAGGAGAATCGCGAGTTGCGAGTACAAATGGCACGTCAACAACAGAGGCTACTAACACTTGAAGCACAAACCTTGGCTGCAAATTCTCCAACCCCCTCTTCAGTTTCCTCTCTCTTAACTCCTCCATCCACTATTCAACCAAATGAAAAACGAAAATCCAGATCATCTTTCTTACAAGGGAATTGGTTTACACCAGAATCTAAGAGAAAGGTAGTACCCGAAGGGGTTAGAGAGCTTCAACAAATCGTGAAGAATTTAGAAGCAGAAATTGAGAAAATGAAGAAAAATCATGCTTTGCAGCTAAAGCAAAAGGATGATGTTATTCGAAAGCTTAAGCGGAAGAGTGAAATACCGTTGGAAAAAGGGGGACCGGAAGGGGTGAATAAGGCAGGGGTAGAAACAAGGTCTAGCTTGCGGCCCAAGGAAACAAATACAGGGGAGTTGAAGGGCCCTAGTCATCGTTTTCGATCACCTGTCCCAACAGCTAAAAAACGAAGCTTTTGGGACATAACAACAGCTAACAGCCCGTCAGTTACTACATTAAATGGAAGAAAAACCAAAAGTTATATCATTCCTGAACCTGCTCCAGCTCCCTCAATGCTTCTTCAGGTACCATGATCATTTACCCCCTAGTCTTTCCTGTTCAATCTGGAAGATGTGTATGATTGTTTGATAGGATAGAATCATATATGCACATATATATAGAATATGTTTGTTTTTAATCAAATTGAAATGGAGATAAGTATAATCAGTGGATAGAAACCCCCATTAACTCCATTTGGAAATTTCATGGCCCTCTTTATGCCATTTTATGCACATATGAGATTTTTTCTTCCTGAAACTGATGTAGCTTGCCTCTCAATGTTTCTGGTTTGCATCTTCAATTACATCATTTAGCCGGGTTTTGCTCGTCAAAGGCCGTAACATTTAAAGTAGAGAAAGCACAAGAAGCGATTCAAAGGCAAGAAGATGACAATGGCTGGCCATTCCTATCTTTTTCTTCCTTGATACATTATCTCCTCTCGAGCTGGCGGTTCAACATGGGAAGAAAGAAGATTGAATACTGCTTGGTAGGTGGTATTAGTCCTGTATTTCTTAAGTTGTATTTTATGTGATCAACCAAGACCAGGAACAGAAACTTGCTGCATTCTTTATTTTTCCAAGCTCATGGAGCTATTGTTTACAAAAAGAAAAAGAAAAAGAAAAATACATATGTCTATATATTATTAGTCCATTCTCGGAATTTCATATGGGTGATTCTCATGTTGTTGCATTACATTGTTGGATAAACTCCACATAGTACATATTTCTTATAACCAAAAAGAAGTCGAATTCACGCCTTAGTTCATACTGAAGTGTGATCTCTTGAAGCAGAAGAAGTGTATGAACAATGTTGAAAGTGGCCTTCAAGGCTTTCATTTCTAAAAGCTCTAGTTAGTAGTTACCAACAATCTGAAAATATGGGGTCAGTTTGTTAATCCATAAAGTTTAGTGTAGCATTTGAGTCCATGTGTTTGAGCAACTTACTTTTCTTTGGGCTTAGAGGTGATTGTACTTTTGTTTTTTTAATTTTCTTTCCTTTTTTTATTTATTAAAAATAAGGGATAAATATACTTATATCCACTAAGCTTTGATTAAATAAGGAGGTATGAGGGGGAAAAAGTTTAGGATAATCTTTAAAATATCAATCTAATGGGAAATTAAATCATTACAGTTATTTAGCTTCTAATTCATATTGATTATGTTATTGTCACTTTATCTGATATAATGATTACTGAGAACTTCACTAAAACATGCTGCTGTTGTTACTGCTACTAATTAAGCACTTTCCACATATTCTGAAATGATTTTGAAAGCCACATTAATGCAACTCTTGCATCAGAAATACTCTTTTTTGCCCAATGAATAGTGTCGACTACATAGATCCTTTGAAGTCATTGTGCTCTATCCGATTAACGCAGTTTTATTTAGAATCTATGTCATAAAAATTCAGCAAGTTTTACATTGGTTTCTAGGCTTGAACCGGTTATGAAAAGATATACTAACTTAAACACAGCATAGGCAGAGTCGCACTATACTCTCTTTATAAACTGTAAATTTCCTCAATGATACAAGATTTGCCTACGTTATAGTATTTACAAATCAAATCAAATCAAACAAAAGTCTTTTCTCATTAGGTGGGATCGGCTAAATGAATTCTTTGACACTATTGAACTATATCAAGAATCATTTATGATTTCTTTGCATATCTACTCAGGTCTTCCCCGACCTCACTTGATATATGATAACACCATCTTCTCTTATTTTCTTACCAACAAATAACAACATTTATAAATGTATAAATAAATATACACAGTCCACTATTCCTTAGGTTGGGCTCATCCTTAGATAATGTATTTATTCCTATAATGCTGTGATGCCCCCATCTCATTAATACACACACATTTTCTGGCTCCATTTTCCGGGAAACAAGCAGAGGCCTGCCATGAGTGTGACTGTTTCCTTTTGAAGTAATTAAATCCAACTTCCCTTATTCTTTAATACAAGCAGGCCCATTGGCGAAATAATAACTCTGATTTCAAAAAAAATAATAAATATTATTCGTTTTAGTGGTGATAAATCAAAATCATCTTATTAACAGACTAAACTTTTCGTTAATTTATATGACATATTTTAACAAAATTTTAGCGACTACCCCACTCGCATGTAAGTGCCTCTAGCATGCCATAGAGTCTAAAAAAAAAGTATACATAGCTTTAATTTTGAGACAAGTAGGGCATGTAAATGGTCAGTAGATTTGTAATAAGGGGATAGAGATGGTAACTTTCAGTAAATTGAGGTAGCATTCAAGTAGAGCAATAATGGGGATAAAGCATTGTGGCCTAAACTTTTATGTTGAGCAGCAGCCAGCTTTTGAATCTTTTGAAGAATGATGAGTAGATCATCAAAAACATACCTCGGTTTCTGAGCTTACTAATCTTTATAATTAATGGGTTTGTTTAAATTATCCCAGCTGTAATCCACATCATCTAAGTTTTCGTAAAAGAATAATTAAAGTAGACATTTTATGTGTTTTGGTAATTTTGAATTTATTGATAAGTATACAATTTTTTCTGTGTAGAAATGTTGGAAACTCCGTCATCAAATTATCTGATCTTGACTTAAGCGGAATAGGTAAAATTTCCGATTGTCTCAAGCTCTTATAAGAAATGAACCTCATGAATTCGAACTCAAGAGTTAAAAGTCAGATTCTAAATCATGCACTATCAAACTACACCCTTTGGATGAGACTTGATAAGTATACAATTATTAATATGAAAAATCTATTATCGCAATCAGTGAATTAGGTTTCCAAAAGTATTGAGTTTTGGATTTTTTAGAAAAATATATAGATATATTCCGGATTCAGTATAAATATGACATTTTATTTTTTAGGATTCGATTTTGTTTGAGTCTAATTCCGATTTTTCGGATTTGAAAAAATAAATTTAAATCCGAAATTTAAAAAGTATCAAACTTGGAGAAGGAAACAGAGGAGTTTTGAAATCCAGCAGAAAATCAAAGCGAATGTGAAAACCGAAAAGCAGTCAACAAATGGGAAAAAGCCCAATTCTGCTGTCAGGAATTGTGATTTTTTCTTCTTTTTTGTTTTTTTTTTGTTTAAACATTCTCTATACATATTTTGCTTTTGATGACTTCCATGATTAGGCTTTAATAAAAATTCTTGGGATCAATTCACACATAATTAAGCACCAAAAAAGCAAATGATTGGGAGCATCTTGCTCTTTTAGACCAAATTCTGATACTTTATGGCTGAGTGAGTGTATGTAATTGTATGAGCAAAGAGGCCAAGTGTCAATGCCTAATTTTTGGGCATCATAAAATCAGGTTCGTGCGATAATAGTCCTGAACAAGTTCGAATATGTGACATGTTTGTAAGATGTAAAAGAAAGGCATGAATAATCATTTGGAGAACCCACAAAAACAAATATCATTTGCACTAATCATTTTATGTACATCCATATTTACTTATTTCATAAAGACAAAATTAAATCTAAAACTGAACAAAAGACAGTATATTTGAAAGCATTTACTTTTGGATGGGAGTAACACTTTTTTTTTTTGAATAGTTGGAAATTTCGTTGTCAAATCATTTATTTCGGGTGTGTAAAACCTCTGACTGTCTCAAGCTCTTACAAGAAACGCACTTCTTGGATGGCTGGATTCGAACCCAAAATCTTAAGGTGAGATCCTAAACTCTACGGCACCCAGTAATGGGGACAGGATGAAAGTGACAACCCATATGCATAATAATGGATCATGTGGCTCAGAAGAATCAGAACCAGATGATTCCACAAAATACAGCAGCCTACTATTTGTTCTTTAGAAGGATATTTCATATTTCATTTTAACTGAGGCAGTTGAAGCATAAATAAAATCAAAGAATGCAAGAATAATAATCATGGTTGCACAAGGGAAGGGACAGTGGATCTTAAGTAATTTAATTAAATTAATAAAAAAAGAAAAAGAAAAAAGAGAAGCTATACATATACACACCTTCATTAATCCCCCACCTACCCATCATTATACTGTATTTCCATTTTCCACCCTCCACCTAAAACTAACCAAAAAAAAAAAGTACAATAAATAAACCCACCACCCATTTTTCTCAAAATAGTCAACAAAAAACAAAAATTGAAAGAAAGCTAGGCCTCCATTTCCATGGCTGAATAGCTTACCAAATAACAACTAACAAGTAACAAAAAAGGGAAGTTTGACTTAGATTCTAAGCAAGTAGACACTAAGCTCTGGAGTTCCATTGCTGTCAGGATTCATCATATAGAAAGCCTCAGAATCTCTAGACCCAACAATTCTCTCAAACTTAGCTCTCATATACATCACCTCACCATCAGCAGCAGCAGCCCCAGTAGCATTAGCATTAGCATTAGCATCAGTCTCAGTCTCATCTCCATTTCCTGGCAAAACCCCAGCACCCATTGAAATTGGCTCTACAGCTTTGAGAACCTTCCATTCTTTAGCCCCACATTCTCTCCTGGTAGCAAATCCACATTTCTTGCCATTGCAATAAGTCCTCCACACGGGCTCTTCAAGCAACCGCACTGCTTTATTTTCACCATCCTTTTCCTTGTCACATTCCAGGGCAATCCTCACCAACCCAGATGCCATTTCCCGCACCAATCCGCTTATTGGCGTTGCAAGTTCAACAAGAAAAGCTGGAGGGGAATTGGGATACTTTTGGAATGCAAAATGGACGTGGCCTCGCTTGGATCCGAAAAGGGTCCCTATGACTCGTGATCCCAGGCCTAATGGAAGGTTTGATCTGTGCTTACTACCAAATGCTGAGAGGACTGTTCTGAGCCTGGCAACTGCAACAGCTGGGAGTTTCTTCTTTGGTGTTTGCAGGGAAGCTTGGAATGGTTTTGTATTTGTGTCATCTTTTTTCTCTTCTTCAGTAGTGTTTGAGGAGGATTTAAAGATTGGAACTTGATCATGATCGTGATCATCATCAGTTCCAACCTTTTTGGTCCAGTGAAAGTGTCTCTTGGAGGAGAAATCTTGAGAGGTTTTAGCCATGTTTGGTTTCATTTGCTAGAGATGGTGTTGAGTTGGAGTGAGTGAGTAGTGAGTGAGAGTGATTATAGTTTCTCCTCTTTTATTTCAAGTTTTTTTTTTTTTTTTTTTTTTTTTTTGTGGGGGGGGGGGCTTTGTTGTATTTAATTACTTCTTTGTTTCTAGTCCTTTGATATGGTGGTGGTGCAAGAGAATCCTGACAAAAGAAACATAAGCTGACCCACCAACTGATTTAGGAAGGAGGAGAGAGAAAAAGGAAAGAGAGAGTGCTTCAAATGTAAAAGAAAGGAATCTAAGGGGACAATGTGTGTGTTATTTCACTTTCTTTGTGGGGTATAAAAAAGATAAAAGACACATAAGGATTTGGCTTGACTGACTCTTTTGACCTGAATCCCAAAAACATAAAAATAAAAGAAGCAGCTACAATTACATAACAAAATACCACACAAAATTCAAAACCCAACAACACATCATCACTGATATTCCTGTCCAGAATCCAGACATGGCATGCCAATATTTGTTTTGGTTTGATCTGCAGCTATCTTTGTGTGTGTGTGTCTTGTAGTGTTAAAACGTTGGCTGTGGCTAAAATGTTGGGTTCAAATGGAGTTTGTTCTTGAATTCTCCCACAAAATCCCATTTGTATTAGAGCATTGATAAACAAACAGAAATGACAAAAATAACATCAAAACGACATTATTTTGGTATTTTTTTTTTAAACATAAAAATGACGTTTATCACATTTCCGTCGCCCCTTTATTTCTTTATAATTTTCCTTTGTTATTAAGTGCTTGGGTGAATCCTCCAGTCAACCTACCTGCGAACTGACACCTCAATTGTCTGTAGGACCATCAAATTTCTCCTTTATTTGAATGGCCTTTACCACAATTTGAAACATCACCAACTTTGTAGGACCACTTCTACCAGTTGTGTTTTGCATCCTAAGCGACTTCAATTTGTAAGTTAGCCCAAATGGCAACATTGAATAGTCACCAAACCGTTCAAAAGAGTGGCTGCCACATCAGTCACTGCCTTATTTTAACAAAAATCATTGGCATTAGTAAACAAAAAAACACCATGCCCTAATTACTTTACAACACATTTAGTATTAACATGTGAAGTTCATGCTACTAATCTAGATAATGATAAGATTATATATGTAGTCAAGACTCAAGGGAAGGATTTGAACAAGCTCTCGCTAATTACATTAAGTTATAGACATGATTCATAGATCAAGTACAAATTGAAGTGCATATCCACATAGGCCAGTGCAATCTCTCACAAAGGCCTTTTGCGCATAAAAGAAGAGACTAAAGACGAACCAGAGAGTCAAGGATGCTTGCCTATGGTTGAAGATAATTAGAAATCCTATAGTTAGTTAGCTATCTAAACTTGGGTTAGGGTCTGGTTGCTTAGGAGCGGCAATGGCTCCGCCATTCATTCGTGCACGTGCCTCAGCAAACATTCTCTGCTGCTCAGCCGCTGCTTCTTCCTCTGTCATCGCGGCCCCATTGCTCCATTTGCCACCTTTCAAAGAGTCCTGCTGGTAGGCAATTTCAGAAATATTAGCATCTACTAGCGTGCTGTGCTTATAAAACTGAACTAAAAAGCTGTCGCAAATTCATCATCCACATATTCAAATTGGCCAATTCAACTTAAAACCGGACCGGACTAGCCGATTGAACTAGTCGAACCAGGAACTTGCTGTGAGTCCGGTTCGATTGAACCCTAAAAATCAGGGTGTTAAAAACCGGTAAAACCGGTTCCTAACCGGAAAAAAAAACCAAAAATTAAAATTAAATGTTTTTTACAATTTTAAATTAATTAATATTATTTATGACGGTTTTGCCAGTTCAACCGGTCGAACCAGTGACCCATTGAACATTTTAATTCATCGGTTCAATCACCGGTTCGGTTTTTAAAACAGTGGTAGTAGGACAGCAGGTCTATACCCGAGGAAACTAGCCAGCCCGATAGCCCAAGTTTTTCAAGCATTTGGTGGCTGAGATCCAGTTTCTAAAGAACCATCTTGAAAATCGGACGTGAACAAGGAGCATGAGAAAAAGTAGACAATTACCATGGTTTCAATCTTGTGTTGCTCATACGCAGCATAGACCTCCTCGATGTACTCACCAAATCCAAGAACCTAATTTCACATTATTACTTCCCGATGTAAATGATGCAAACCACCATGTTCACACAATGGAAAATTCAGACAGCAAACCAGCTGAATGGAAAAATAAACATAACACAGTAATATGCATATTATTGCTACTAGATTCCAGATCATTTGTGTTTGGCTTGTTTGAATAGAAATCTCCAGCATTATTCAACCATTATATGAGGAAAATAATCTAAATTTTCTGCCAAAAGGAAACTTAAAACTTGGCCCTATGCAGTGCAGGTTTACATGAATTTAAAGAACAAGACCCAGCCTTCATATAAATGAAAACACAACACATGGAAGGAGGAAAATTGCCAAGGATCGTGCCGCCACTTAGATTAGTATAAAAATATCATGAAGTAACAAATGCAAGACAATCAGTTGCAAACTTTTGAATTGATTTATCAGCAAACAAATAAAATATAATGCAGGAAATCTCCATGCATTGTGGAAGAAAGATTGAATAAAGTAGAAAAAGTGAACATGCAAAATTACGGAATGTAACAAATACCAAATTTAGACTTTAAAATGACTGATGGAAGAAACAAAAACCTCCAAAGCCTTGAGTACATGCTCGGGAGCAATCGTTCTTTTATCCTCCCTGCTACAAACTTCATTGGACTCAGAGGAAACGAGATTAATAAACTCTGCAAAAGCATTAAAATAAAAAATTTAGACCTATTATGATAATACATCTTTGCAACAAAGAATTTAATATTCATTTGATAATGGAAGAGTAGAGACCAGTAATAGAAAAAACTACTAATGGGATGCAAAAATTACGGTTGAAGTAAATTTTATAGCTAGGCTCCAAACAAATGAAAGAGAGTCCTAATTGAGGGCACTCTTTTGCAACGGGGATGAAAACCCATGGACTGGGTTGTCCATCCAGTAGGAACTAAACTACAAACAAATCATGGTAAAGGTGAATACTCCTTGAAGCAATAACATTAATGCATTCCTCTCGAGACTGATCTAAAAAAAGGCAACAGTCCAACTTGTTCTACACCAGAGGCACAATAGAAATGTTTATAGTTTTACGCTTAAACATATAAAATGACAGTGATGAAATGGTAATTGTCACACATCATACGTACAAGGCCCATATCCCTTGATAAAGAGAAACAGTGGACTAATTAATAAACAGAAATGCTCTTGAAGATTTGGACACACCAGCTAGTTACAATTACTCTTGCACTGGATTGTCTGAAAGCTAGATTACCCTTGACATTGAAATTCCATATACACCCGAATCGCTGGCCTGAAAGCCTTTAGCTAGAGAAGACATAATGAATAGTGTCATACCTTAAGTCTAACTAAAGCTTAGAAATATTGGAATAAGATGATTTAAGAGAAATCTAAGTCTTGCCAGAAAACACCAACGATAAGAGTGGTCACACTCACATGGGTAATTTGCTGAAGAAATCTAGCTTGAAGAGAAGAGAATCCAGTGGAGTGAATTCCTGACAAAGATTGAGTGCATACAGAAGCAGACTCAAAAGGGTTTATCCAAGACGTGGAAGCTTTTTTCAAGCTTTGGTTTTTGTTAAAATAATAGGAAAAGGCATCACTTTTGGCAAAACAATTGAAAAGGTAATATTCTTTGATACAAACATACCATATGGTGATGGATACACGCAAGAGAGCAATTCACACAAACTACTTATGAGAGAGGAAGGAAAGACACAACTGTTCGGTTGGTTAAAAGTATGCATGCAGTCAAACCCAAGATTCACTTTATCTAATTAAAAAGGTGCATGCATTGACTCGTGCAATTTTTCAATTGTGTAAAAAAGATCCAATAGAATGAACATGTGCATCAAGCAAAAGCAAGAGCGCAAAACTAAAACCGTGCACAACTGAAAAATACAATTACTAAATGAAAAAACTAAAATGTCTGCATGAATCAAGAGTACAAACTTTTCTAAATGAGAAGTTTACACAATTGGAAGCACCCTTCTTGGGGTAGTAAATTACTTCAATAGATTGCAAGCAAAATGTCTGCAGGTTATCGCTCACCCCAAAAATAAATCATTCAGCACTACATGCCAAAGTCGTAATGGGACACGTAACCAATCAAAAAAACAATGAATGACTACATAATGATATTAAAAGAGAAGTTATAATAGATTATGCTACTCATAAAAAGAAGATAGAAGTCATATAGAAGCCATGAAAATTGATTATGCTACTCATATAAAGAAGATAGAAGTCATATAGAAGCAATGAAATTCAATTAACTCACCTACGCAACACTCAATTAAAAGATCTTGAGTGTCTCTTGCAACACGAACATCTGGGGGTAACATCTCTTTTATAATTTTGGTCATTGTAGCTGAAAAGAAAAATCACAGTTAGTAACATGCGGTAACTATTAACTAGAATGCTTAAGGCTCAAGCAACGCCTTACATGCCATGGCTGCATATAGAAACTTGAAATTTGAAGAACAACCCACTTAAATTATATTAAACATCAACCATATACTACAAAGCAACCTAAGAGGATGTCAAATGGTATGTCTATCAGACAGCCAAGGTAATAGTTGTATCAATATAAGAAGGTATAATAAAGTTTAAAACAAACTTATTTCAAAATAACTCCAACTTCTACTTCAAAATGTTTCTATAACATCAGTAGCTTAGGTGTCCTCAAAGCTAGGAAATTGAGAGGCAGCATCTGAGTTTTCATTCATAGTTTCATACCAAGGTAAATGATCAAGGCGAGTAATAAGTGAAAACAAGTAATTAGGAGACGGAGACAAGGAGGAGGCAAACACTTTTTTTTTTT